>JAPVRG010068728.1:831-11313 GCA_029783565.1 Rhagoletis cerasi
GTCTAGGAAAAATTATTTTCTTCTTTTTAGTCCATTTATAGAAACGTGGTAGTTTTTTTATTTAATTTTTTCATTATATCTTCGGTATTTACGTTTACGTTACTTACGTTTCTAAGCATACAATTTTTTTTCAAAGTTTATTAACCTCAAGTGCCCCGTACTAGTTCTTACCTACCCGATCTCAGTTCTTATCACCCTAACGTACCACACTCGATAAATTAAAGCTCACCAAAAATCATTAAACTTTTGCTAAGGAAATATTTTGTTTATTCCAGTAGAGCTATTTAAAAAAAAATATTGCCGAATGTAGGTGTCACGGAAAAATATAAAAAAGCTACCCCCATGTTCAGCCAAAAAAAAAAATTATCGAAATTGCCTTACAAAAACAGTTTATACTCAGGGGTACCCTCTTTTTAATTGCTTTTTGTGGTCTAATAAAAATATTTTTATGCTGCTTGTTAAACTGTTTAATGAGTAAAAAAAAATGAATCAGATATGATTGAACTTCACTCAATTAGCATAGCAAATTTTTAATGTACACAATAATAAATGCATTCATTGCTGAAAATGTTGCATGTAAATATTTATAAATATCTATACATTTCTAGCATAACAATTCAATGTTTCAATTTTTTCCGGCAAACTCACAAGTGTAAGCATTCATCCAAATATGCTAAAATCCATAAAGCCAATATAATCAGAGTTTATTTGGGTATGAAATTACAATTTAAGTGGTTTTGCACGACCACTAAATTCTCTGTGATTTTTATGCTATGCATATGCACCCGCATACTCCAAAATTTGCTTACTTTTGGCATAGTAATGAAAGTTTTGCGCTCATAAATATGCAGCAGACACGTTAAAATCAAATAAAATGAATTATTTAATGAAATAACATTTGTGATTATGTGGCCAACGAAACTGTCCGTATGTATGTGTATACAATTATGTAATTGCTTTTATGCCTGTATACTTAAGTACACAATTCAAATGAATTTAGGCATGCGTTTTTATATTTATAGTACATATTCAGGGACAGCAAATGTTTTATTAATATTTATATTAGGCTAGATTCCATTAGAGTCACATCAAATGAGCAAAAAGTGCATTTTTTTTATCAACAAAAATGAGCTATGTTTAAGATAAATATTTATATGGGTGGAATCCAGTTATGGAAGAATTTAAATGGGTTACTTTTCTTTGTTGATGCATTTAAGGATGTTATAAACGGTGGGCTTAGCAAATCAGTAATTTTCCATTACAAATTTTACAGTGCATTGGTTTGAGAAACAATTTATAATTGATTTTTTGAGGTAAGTCTTCGAAATTTTAAGCTCCCGCGTTCGGGTTGGTAAGATAGAATAATAGTTATCAATTTCCATTAAATTATTCGTTACCGTCCGTTCCCACTCTTGAATTGCACTATTATTACTTATTATTTAGACTTAAAAATTTATTTTCAGGAAACATATTTACAGGAAAGACCACTAGCCGCCTAGGCCATCAGCTCGACATAAGTTGTAATTAAACGTACTGCACTAATATAGGAGTATACATTAACTTTAAATGAGCGAGGGCTGGAACTATCCATTTATTCTGATATCTGAATATCCAAACGGATACGTAAACATTTTCCCAAAATTACTGAATAAATCGAGTTGCAAAATCCTTACTAATATTATAAATGCGAAAGTGATATTGTTTATTTGTTACGCTATCACGCTTTAACTACTCAACCGATAAACACGAAATTTTGCACACCGGTGTCATTTTGCCCAACTTAAAAAATAGGATAGCACTTATCTCGATTAGACAAAGAGGCGTGGCACCTCCTATACAAACGGAATTTTCCATACAGCATATCTCTGGAATTATTTGTACTAGAGTACCATACCATGGAGAAATATGAAGATAATCACATGCTCAAGGAGAAAAATGGGCGTTATTGGAAAAAGAAGCGTGGCATCTCCCATAAAAACTGAACTTTTTATACTGCATACTTCTGGAAGTATTTCTACTAGAGTACTGGAACTTTGTATGGAGATATAAAAAACAGTCACATACTCATGGAGAAAAATGAGCGTTATTGGAGAAGGGGGCGTGGCACCATACCTCTGGAAGTATTTGTGGTAGAGTAATAGAACTTGGTATGGAGATATATAAAACAATGACATAGACACGGAGAGAAATTGGCGCTATTGGAGAAGGGGGAGTGGCCCCTCCCATAAAAATTGAATTTTTCATACTAAATATCACTGGAAGTATTTGTGATTAAATACTTAATTTGATGCATGTTAAAGACTATGTGGGATTAAGTATAGGCAAAGAGTTCGACACTGCTAATAGACGTGAAATTTATATTCTATCCTGTTTTAACTAATATAAATGCGACTGCCAGTTTGATTCTTACGATTTCAAGCCTCAACTACTCAACCGATCATGATAAGCTTTCTCATTCACCTTATCTGGGTCATAGGGTACCTTTCATTCAAAAACTCATTTTTATAAGTTACCTGTAGAAAATAATCCGTATATGTGAATAATAAAGCACACAAAATTTTGTAAAATGAATTGCCTATATGACATCATAAGAATACCAAAAAAAAATTATTAAAGAGTTAAAATAATTAAATTATTGTTTTATCGTTTTTGAAATGTCTCCGGGCAATGCCGGGGATTGCAGCTAGTAAGTAATAAAACTCTTCATTAATATACAAACAATTGTTATTTTATCGTTAGTTTTTAGATTCGAATATTCGGATATCTTTACACTTTTTGGATATCCGAATATCAAAAAACACAATCCGGATATTCGAATATTCAGATCTTTTTTCAGATATTCGAATATTGGTACAACCGTATTACATGAATAGCACTATCAGCCATAATATGGGTCAAGACGAGAGCCTTTTCCAAGCAAACAAATAAAATATATAAAACTATAGAGAAATATTTAGGTGGCTATGTATTTTGGAAAAACTAGCCTAAACGTTTGTTGGGGGACTGCTTGCTGTCGGTTCCAGAGGTTCTCCTTTAAGAATCTAATACATATTCACAAGATAAAATCTATTCTTGTTACACTTGCTGCGTGTTTTTTTTTATAATAATAGTAACCAGAGTTCCCATCGAATTACTCTTATATAAGAAGTATCGTTAGTTATAAAGTAATTGTTTTACGTAGTCAGAGAACGGGTATACAAGTTTGCATTTCATTTTCATTCGTATAGAATATTAACAAAATGAAGGTTTTCTCTTTTATATTGTACATTTTCATAGCTCACAATGTGTGTCAACTTAAATATATACCTGAGCGTATATATATGTACATCAGTATGATATTCCTTGCTGCACTTTTGAAGCATTTGCAACAAACATGTTCATTCTGAATATATGTGTATGAGTATATATGTATGTATGAATGTCTGTATGTAAAATTATCTGCGCTAACTTTTATTGGTAATTGAAAGCAAGTGTTTATTACCACCATCCAATAAAAAAAATTGACTTCCGCTCTATATTTCTTATATTTTTGTTACTTCTTTATGCTGCCTTGCATACAAATGAAGTCCCTTTGGCAATAAAATTCCAATTATTTGCAATTAGAGTGCGTAAGCATGCTTGGCGACTGATTGAAATTCAATTAACGGGGAAACGTGGGTAATTTTTTTGTGAATAGTGCACCATTAGTCAACATAATGGTTGCTGTAATGGGAAAGTGCTGTAATCAGATTATTTATGATGTTTAGAAAAGGAGAATACACATGTCACTAAATTTTGTCAGAGGACTGCATAGGTACATACTTGTAAACGGCTACTTAAGTGATTGCTTCTTTTGTGAACTGCATTTTTTATGAGCTAGCAATTTTATATTCATATCAGCACCTTTGATCAATGCTAGAGAAAATAAAATTATTTGTTGTATGGTTAAATAACATTTGCTAATAAAGCTTGTAAAAAATGCTATTTTAGGCTGAAGAAAGGCCTGTTGTTTTTGATTCTTCGTATTTGATTCCATGAGTTTGCTTGCCTAAATGTAACCGCTGCGTAGCACATTTCGAAAAGTCACTCTCAATATAAGTATAGCGGAAAGAAAGAGAGATAAGTCACATACCAAATGTCATGTTTATTCCTGACGAGTTTTCAAGCTACCTTCGCTACTTAAGAAGTTTAATTTCAGATATATCAGAAAAATTCGATGTGTGCCGAGAAAGACCCAAACATTCTGAAACTGCAAAAAAGCCGACGGTAAGATCCAGAAAATCTCATTAAACCAGTATGAGCTGAACAATTATAGCCCGTTACTTACAAACATTTCCTTTTGATATTCAACGCACACTTTATTGTCTATTAAAGTTATAATATATGCTTGTCTATTGACAGCCTCCCGATCCGCTGCGTTATCTAACCGCCAACCAACAGAATATGCAAATAAATTTTATTCCAAACATTTCCCAAACTTAAAAGTTTCACCCTGCGCTGGTACTTCAATTACACACTTTAACCCAAATAACTTTAACAAAAACTCTAATTTCAAACAGATTTATGTGCAACTGCAACACTTTGCCGCAAAACTTTCAAGTAAATAATCCAAATTCTTTGCACAACTAGATAGATGGAAACACGCTCGAAAAACTTTCCATTTTATCTCACTTGCCGGCTGCAATTATGTATGCACGTTAGGGGTTAGCGCATAAACTTGTCCGAATTGGCCCGCCTCTTCCGCTTCGCACTATTCCACGTTTTTGTTTGTTTTTTTCTGCCGTATGCAACTATTTATTGGATGCGCTCGCAATTTGAAAATCTTCAAACAAATATTTCAGATGCTAATGCGTATTGCGTTAGTATATAACTCAAAGTTTGAGCTGAGTACTTGTAGGTGAGCAAGCTAACAAGCCTGTGTATTTGCATATGTATTTAGTATATTCTTATGTCGCTGTGCATAAAAGTGCATAAAATGGCTAAGTCTTCGCATTTATGTTCTATAGTAAGCAGTGCGCAAAGTGGAATATATGTAAATAACATGCATTTATGTGCATACATATGTATTAATGTAAATATGTCCATTTGTATATAAGTACATGTGTACATATGAAGGTGGCACATGCATATGATATTTTGCCAAGATCTCATTTGACAGCAATGCTTTGCCAAAAAGTTCGTTCACACAAATTCAAGCAACCACACAAAGAACATTTTTTAGTGGATTCTCTGGCTGGAATATATTAAATATTTTATTTTGTGTGTTGCACAATCATAAAAGAAAAATGGTTTTTGTTGGAAAAATTATATTTTGAAAATGGCTTTTAAAATTTTGCATTTCAATTGCTTTGAGATTTATTTTTCTGGATGAGCAAAATTTTTAATAATGAATTTCTAATAAATGTTGTAGGGATATTTTAACCAAAATAATTTTATTTTTAAATTTGTGTGGGTTTATCTTAGCATGAAAGAGCGTTTATAGTACATTTGGAGCAATTATTATATTCCTTGTGCTCTGCAATTATGCTCCAGGAAGAGCCGTCTCGAAATCCAATACCAAATTAGGATGTCAAAAAAGCGCCACATATTGGAAAAAGCGTCCTGAAATGTCCAAAAAAAGGCATCAAATACCACCGGGTATTATCAAATTCCTGTTAAGTTTGATCAAACGCTTGGTTACTCGTACATGGCGTATGAGTAACACTATTTCCTGCTCAAGTTTCATAAATCATTGAATTGAATTTACCAATCGATTACACGAAAGTGAAAGGTAGCATAGCGTAGTTCCTCCCACTGAAATTATGTTGAGAATTTCTCTCTCCACAATGTAGTATTTTTTATCCATTTTTGATTAATGCATTTGATTTGAGGCAGTCAGAGTTCTTGGTGCTTAGTTGGACAACATTTGTTTCTTGCTGAAATGCTGAAAATTTTAATCGCAGTCTTCTAGCTGATAGCTGCCTAAATTGCTATTATAGAGCATTATAAATTTTGACGCATGTTTGCCTAAGGGCCAGTGCTCTATGATGGTTGCAGGTCTAAAGGCTTCGTCCTGTTGTATTCAGGATATAGTTCTCCTACAGGTCTCTATATCCGACCATCTCTTTGTAGCCAATTTGGGGATATGCAGAGTAATTATCTTTGGATTATTCTAAGAGGATAATCCAGTGCAATCGCTTCGAATTCATACCTTTCAGGTGCCTGTGACGGTAGTTGACCGAGAAATTGAGCGCGATTCCATTTTGCATTCCTTAACTGGCTTAGATTTGGTAACCGGGGAATAGCGCTGCCTGGCTGTCATTGGCGCTTTATTTGTGGTACCTAGAGATTCCAATTTGTAGATGCTTGTATTTTTTTCCAATCGTAGAGACAGAGAAACATCGAGTTCCTCAGAATAGATTCCCGCTCCCACACCTCCATCCATCTCGGATTCGTCGGTGTATAGAGAAATCGGTCCCTTGTTCATTATATTATGGATAGAAACAGCACTTAATTTGCCTTAATTTTGTGAGACGTGTTTTTTTAACTATGCAAATAAGGCGTAGACTCTTCCTTTAACTAAAATTGTAAGTGAAAAATGAAAATAAAAATGACTGAAATCGGTGCAGATTCGAAGACTAGGCAGATTTTTTCATACAAAGTGATTTTTTCCCACTGCGACACGTAGCTGAAATTCTTTAATAATAATGACCCGGTTTTCCTTCTTTTAAAATTTTCAAATTACGTGTGGCAGTTTATCTGCAAGCAAACAGTTTACTAAAGTAAATATGTATGTGAGTTTGCAGCATTGCAAGCGATTTTCCAAATTTTTTCTGAAGCACACTTTTGCACGCCTTAATAGTACATATGCATATATATAAGCATGTGCATCTGCACGTGAATTTCAATTTATGTTATATTTGGCAGCTTCAGCGTAAACCATGCGGCAACATTACATTACTTGCAACCAAGATTTTGATGTTATGTAGAAAAATTTTGTCTACAAATAAAATTTGCAAAATTCAAACCAATAATATATGATACGAATATTTGGTACACATTCTTATATATGTATGTTTACTATCTACCATAAGTACGTTTATGTATATGAATTTACTTAGAAGTTTTTGTATGTATGCAGGCATATGTGAGTATTTCTATGCATGCACTCATTTGCTCATAAAACTACTAACAGCCAGTTGTCAGCTGCCTTTCAATGCTGCGCAAACGCCTTCTTTTGTGGTCGGTTTTCCAAGTCATGGCGCTGCTTTTGCTCAGTTGACTTGCAATTTCTTTTGTGACGAGCCAAGCAGCTTGCTGGCTTGGCAAATTCCTTTTACCAAATAAAAAAAATTCTTTAACACGTCTTCTGCCTGTTTTTGGCGCTCCACTATCCGAGCTATTGCTGCTGTGGCAGCTTTCATACGTGCCGCGTTTAACTTGTGAAAGTTGCAATTCATTGCAGCTGCATATAGGCACATTTACATATGTATGTAGTATATATGCACATATTTGTATGCGAATATAACCCTCCAAAACATTGTGCGACTAATCTCTATGGAGATTATTCCCGGATTAGTCTCAAACGGGTATAATTGGAGATCAATTAGTCCCCAACTTATCTCTAAAGGGTACAATTAACGATTTAATGATATATAGGCACTAAGTCAATGAAATTTCATGTGCGGCGTTGGTAATCCAGAGAACTTTGGTTCGAATCGCAGCTGGCGCAAAATTTTATTTTTTTTAAAGCGACTAGTCGCTTTTTATACCCGTTCGGGTATTAAGGGAAACAATTGGTCTATTCATAGGACATACTCGAACAAAAGGGAACCGTTCAGTCCATACAAAGGGATGCAAAGTGGCACTAGTCGCATATTCCTTTGAAACTCACAGTTTACATACGCACACAAACAAACATCGGTAAGTGAAGCAAAAGTACATAGCTGAAAATGTTCTTCCTCAACACAAAAATTATCTGCGTGCATAGCTAAAGAAGTTTTTGGGCAATTTTTCTTGCGGATTTTCCTGCTGCAGCACACAGTTTTTCCAGTTCAGCGAAAGACGAACTTCTTCGTTGCTTAACTTGCACGTGAACGCAGAAGAATTTCTAAACTTTGCTTTAGTCATATCCTTATACATAAGAAAGTATTTATACATATGTAGGTAACTCTCCGACAATAACCAGCTGGTTGGAATTTCATCTGCTTTCAATCGGTCGGTCGGTCGTTCTCAGTCGATCGCTGGCTCGATGATTCCCTCTTTGAGCTGTTGGATTGTTTGGCAGCCGAAGTAAAGTTTTTAAAGCAGCAGCAGGAAAAATTACTTGCGCTTTAGTTTCGGTAATAGCCTGATTTCACCGCTGCCGGCTGCAGTCCCAATTTCACTTCAATGCCCGCAATCACTAATACATGTACGTGTACATACAAACGTTTACTTCCTACATGCTGCTGCATATGGCAGATTGGCAATAACTGTCGTTTGTACGCTTGTACACTTAAAATTGGCATAGATTGAAAGGGAAATGGAGCAGGCTGTTGCGGGCTACACGGGAAACTTGGAAACTCTAGTTACAGGCAGTATGTTCGACGGAGTGGAAATGTTGCAGTTGCAACCTACATAGCGTAGCCTCAACCCCAATCGCTGAACCATATACGTACATGTGAGTGCTGAAGCACGGTGGAAATAGCAGCAGCAGCAGCGGCAGCGGTAGTGGCACGATTGCAACCTAGCGACGTGCTGCAGTGTTATTTATTTTTTGGTGCTTTGTAGCTTCGATGTGGCATGTGTGCCAGCTGCCAATGGTAAATGCTACATATATGGCAACTTACTGAAGTGTGTCTGTGTGTGTGCGCGTAAATGACTGTGCATGTAGTCGACACAGTTTTGATTTATTTTCACTTTGGTTTTCCTCTTGTGGAGCAATATATTTTAGTTAATACGTTAGAGCAATATATCTGCGTACAAATGAAATAAATATGTATGTATTTCTTTATGTACATATGTACATATGTACATATATATGCTTGCATTCACATACATTGCACTGACAATGGTAAAGCATGAATACTAGCGTATGCATGTAGACACAAATCCAAAATGGTGTTGCGTATCCGCATTTGTACTGTACTAAATTTTAATTCACATACTCACACTTACACACGTAAATTTATTAAATTGCATACAAATGTGTGTGTGTGTGTGTTTGCATGCGCGTTTGTCCTGCCAGTCATGTTCACACTTTCAACGCTCAATTTTCATTTTGCGACTAAACGAAAGTGTATTCGCATTTATGCACCACGCACACATTTAAGCACATACATCCGTAGTTCATATGCGCATCTGAATTCAGTTTATGTGTGCATTCACTGGCAGTCAGTTGGCAGTGACTTAAATTAAAAATTTCATATTCCACATAAAATTAGAATAGACTTTTCTTTTGCTCACTCCCGCTCTCACATTTTAGTTATATGCCATTGTTTTGCCACAATGTTTTCTATTGTTCTAACTCTGACATTTGCCTACTTTCGGGCGCTTCCAATGCCTTAACGGACAAAGTTTGTGTGTGGGTTTGTGTGCCAGCGTCGATGTTGGCGGCACCATTTCCCATCACCACGATGATTACCACTGTATTTGTGTCATACTGTGTGTCCTTTGCCCACACACATAGATTTATATACTCTATAGCATTGTTTGAAGTTGAGTGGCAAATACTAGTATTCAAGTTTATGTGGCAGAGTATATATGTATGTGCGTGTGACTGTACGTGAATTTGTGCAGACACTAGTTTATTAATGTGAGTAGAATGAAAAACAAAAATTAAAATTGCTGCTAACAAACTAGTGGTTGCGAGACCGTGAATGTGCACTAGCGGCTGGCTTACTGGCGTGTTTGCCGTCCAAACTCTTTATTTGGGTTATGGCTGATTTATGCTAATAAATTGGTATCCGATTTAATTCAGCCGAGATTTCACAGCATGATTCATTAAAATTCACGACAGCATTGTAATTAAAGCTGTTGCCGCTGCTGTGCGTTGCTCGCAATGCCATTAGCATGACAAACAATGGGCATTATTGTGCTTCGAAATTACGGTAGTAGTTTTAATCATGGGAAAATAACGAAATTAATAATTTTCCAGTAAATAAAGGCACTTCAAAGAGTTTTCATATTACATTACTAAATTTATAGGGATTTGTTGAAGTGAAAAATTACTTTTCTGCTTGTTGTGGTTGCCAAGGTTAGACGAGCTTTCCAAATGCTCCAAGCAATTGCTTGTCATGAGATGTTCAATGGTGTTTGAAAATTTCCGAAGCGAGTTGGCTGCATTTAATACTTGAGTTGCCTTAAATTTGCGCTAAGAAGATATTCTTTGTATATCTAGAGAGAAAAACTTATTAAAATGTAAATTGTTGTTTTTTCCACAAGAATTTTCATTAAAAACGGCCTCAAGCTCAATAAATTGTTGAATATGAATAAAGAATTGTTTTAATTAAGGATGAAATTAATAAAAAAATTAATATTTTT
>JAPVRG010068830.1:0-10003 GCA_029783565.1 Rhagoletis cerasi
GACATTCTAAGACAAGCACGTGTAACCGATCCAAATCAGGAATATTCGGGTGATATTTTCAATTGAGCTCTAATGTTGATTGAGGGCTTATGCATGGCCATCAAGGACAAAGGAATATGCTAACTCAGTGTCAGCATCGACACGAGATGAAATGCTCTGCAAGACAGACACTCGATTTGAGAAGAGCAGCTTGATGCACATCAGCTGGAACATTTTGTGAAAAAGAAAAAATGGTATTAGTTATGGATCAGAAAGAAGAAATACTTTTACGAAAAAAAATCCGACAGATAGCGCTGGAGTCGAGTTATTCAGAAAATCAGTATTTATGGTACGATTTTGATGAAATTACAAAAGGTATGCTGTAGGTGCGGTTTGAAATCTCTTTACAAAAATATTAATTAAAAACATATACTGCGTAAGTGTTCTATACAAAAACTGTTTGTAGTAAATGCATTTCTATAAAATTTAACTATACAAAAAACATAGGCGCGTAGTCATAGTCGAGATAAAGTTGACAGACATCTCATTGAAAGTTATGTCAAAAAACTGCTACTAACTTTAGAGTAGACTTTATCTTAACTGTGGCCACGAGACATTGTTCTTAAATTCATAAAAGCTTCATTTTCAACTGTAAGTATATTGAAAAGTCGTAAGCTACGTGGGGTGAAACCCGCGGGAAAAAGCTAGTTTAGTATAAATAAGCCGAAATTATTTGAATAAAGACACTCACTTTTGGTGCTGATATCGGGCACCAGTGAAAAGTCCCTCTTTTTATTACAAAAGGCCTTTGAATTATCTAAAAGGGTTAGGAGCAGTGTTGCCACTTGTAAATATTTTTAGGTACCAAAAAGCCTACCAAATCAGTTTCCAAGCTACCAAAAAATTGTTCATCATTAACCCGGCGGGAGTGTGGTAACAAAATGTTTCAAAGAGTATGTGGCAGGGTATAATATACCCGCATATAAAATGTGCTCTAAAACCTATATACCTTACTGTTAGCATTAAATAATCCGTTGCTAGCCCGATCAGATTTTTTAACGGAATCTTTTTAGAATTAAAAATCTTTAATAACATTTAAAATTTACATCGCATCTGATTTCCCAAGCTCTAACAATACAAAAAAGCGGACCTAAACTACGCTGTCGTTGTCGACATATCTTGCAAAAAGCACCAAACATTTCTTCACTGATACGTTGGTTGTTTCATCATCATCTGTTAGCGAGAATTTTCTATATCGCAAATTAGCTATTGTTTTTTCACTCTAATGTGTTCCTATAGCTCTGCGATTTGAGTCGACTTTGTTTTTCCACATTTCAATAATTTAGCGATGTTATATGCTTTTTTAATGCTCAGTTCGGTTGTGCATATTCTCAAAAAAATTTTCGCCTACCAAGTGCTTCATCAAACCAACCAAACTACCAAAGGAAAATGAAACTACCAGTTTTGGTCCAATTGGACCAAAACGGCAACGCTGGTTAGGAGTGCAATATTATTATCGCCTTTTTCCGATCGAATACTTTCGACTACGTGTAAGAGTGCTGGGGTATAGCTCCTTTTAGATCTGAAGCCCGTCTGGTCATCAGTAAGAACTCTGTTATATTGCACATAAGAAATTATTTTTTCGTGCGAAATGCGCTCTACCACTTTTGATAAAAAGGGAAGAATAGCTATTAATCGATACTTATTATTTTCTTATGAACAGGGATTATCTTAGAAACTTTCCAACACTTTGGGAAGGCACTGGTCGTCAAAATTGAGTTGACTAAATAAGTCACGTGCGATAGGATTTTGGTAGGATTATTTTCAGATTGCATGAATTCCGTCAAATCCCACGGTCGTAGATTTAATGGATGTATGGCTTGCAAAACATCACAGTCATCGACACAAACAAACTGAAAAGGACTTATACTGACATTTACACGAGCACTGTATTTATCTAGACATGTATTAGCTAAAGAACTGGGTAAACTAACAAAGTTTCCATTTAATTCGTCTAAGTTTAAGTCGGGGCGAAGAGGTTAACTTTCCCTTGATTTTCCCATCCCATTTTTTTTATTGTATCCCACGTTTGCTTAGAATTCATAGCGGAGCTCAACTTTTCTGTTTACGTTGCAGACCTTATTGCTTTGTTGACGGTGAGCCGAGCTGTTTTAAATCGGCTTAGTGCTTCAGGGGTCCTGTACTGTTTCCACCTCAAGTGGGTTTGATTACGAACAGAAATAGTCTTTTAATTTAGGATTGAACCCAGCCTGCTCTTGCATTTCGCTATTTTGTGTCTGAGTGGATCGAAGTCATCAAAGAGCCTATTTATGTGGTCTTGAAGAAACTTTGTTTGATCGTCAATAGATACCAGTCAGAGAGGTATAGTTGATGTTCTGAAGTCTTGGTAATTGAAAGATGTTGGTAATTTGAATGTTTGAAAATCGAAAATCAAGAAAATTAAATCGTGTTTCGAAAAGTTAGATGCAGATAGTTTACGAAAGGGAGGGATTTACTGAGGTCATTCACGAATAATATATCAAGCAAAGTGCTGTTGGTGTTAGTAAAATGTGGTGTTAAGGGGGTGTTAGTAGGAAAAAGTCCAAGAGACTTCGTGAAATTGGAGAAGTTAATATGACGATTGGGTCTGTACACACAACCGACCATGAGCTTGTTTTTATTTGAAAAATATCAACGAACACATATTCTACAGAGTCACCATTACCAGAAGCGTAACATAATCTACAGGACAAAATTTTTTTAACAAATATTAAGACACCACCACCATGACCACTTCTATCAGCTCTGAACAGTTGGTATCCTTTCACTTTTATCAGATCATTACTGTGATATGGTGTTAACCACGTTTCGGAGACACAAAGGATATCAATATTGGAATCATCAAAAATATATCGAAACTCATCAAACTTTCTGTACAAACTTTGCGCGTTGAGTTGAATTATCTTCAATCCAATCGCTTGTTTGCTTAAAATACGCAAAATAGTAGTAAGACAGTGCTTGGAGCTTGCCCGCTTATAGTCTAAAGTCAATACACAATATTTTGTATGCACTGCGATTGAAATTTAACAAAACTAATAATAAATTTAACTAGAAACGTGGGGAAATAGTGTATGTAACGTAATAATAAAAGAGATAAATATACGAATAATAATAACCAGGCATCTTGTGGAACTTCACTGTCTTGGTGTATAATCCCATCGCGAAAGGAGTGGTTACCTCTTGGACTAGTGTGAATAAACTCCTTGAATATATCCAGGGTGTATATTGCGAGCGGTCGGTTGTTTTTCTGCTGCCTAATAAAAACTATGCTTGAGCATGAGCTGTTTTAAAAATCTCATAGTTGTGCTTTGCGGCTCATTAATGAACACAGGGGCTTCAGATTGCAAGCCTACATGAGTTAGCCGTAGCCCACTGTTGCTAGAACGTTTATAATTCGGCACAGATTTTAGAAATGTATTTCTATCCGCAGGAACTTGCAATTTGGTGATAGTGGCAAGATCAACCGCCTCGAGGCACGGAAAATACCTCTTAATGGAGGTGGTTGTAGATTCAGGGGAAAACAGAGATGGCGAAATATATTCTGCAAGTTTTCACCTTCTTCACGTGAAATCCCTAGTACTCTATCTTCACAGGCAGCCATAAGTTTATCATGTTTCTTGAGATTAAGTTTTAAGGCTGCTACCTCTGCTTTAAGGATCCAAATTCGACTGGCTAGGTGAGAACTCGAACCCCAACAGTACAATTTCGACATTGAATACCAGAAGGGAGCGCTAATCGTAGATGCTCTCTCCCGATGTCCGTTAGCAACAACCGACAACGGGTCGGGCACGCTCTACACCGTGGAGGCCAGCACCGACGACTGGTATAAGAAGAAGATGAAGAGAGTAAAGCAAAACAAACTATCCGCAACCCTGACTACCAGTACGTCGATAACCAACCATTCCGCCACATCGCGCCGCGCAACAAGCTCTCCCGAGCACCGCAATGGAAGCTCTGCATTCCCACTAGTCACAGACCACAACTCCGACATGAAGTTCACGACGTCCCATCAATCGGTCACCTAGGCGTCAAGAAACCCCTCAAACGCGCGCCACAAAACTATTGCTGGCCTGGGATATACCGCGACGTACTCAAACACGCACGAAGATGCCTGCGCTGCACCGAGTATAAGGTTGAGCAAAGATGCCCGGCGAGATTGATGGTCACAATGCAGTGCTCACGGCCTTGGGAAATCGTCACGGCCGACTTCATAAGGCCGCTACCGCGCTCAAAGTAAGGGATTAAGTGCCTCCTTGTCCTGGTTTACAGATTCTTCAAATGGTTTGAACTAGTCCCAGTCGCCCGGGTAACCACCGCAAACGTCATTAAAGCACTTCAAGAGCGGATCATCTACCACCACAGCAAATACGCTCCGAAGGGGAGTACCTGAAGAACCCCCTACAGCACCTCCAACCTTCACCGAGCACATAAACTGGCGCCGAAATTTTCAGGCGTATATACAATCGAAAAATACATATTGTCCAACATGGTAAAACTCGTAAATCCCAAGCGGCCCGACAAAAAACCAGCGCTCACACACCTGCATTACTTAAAGTCGTATGCCACCTAACATTCGACGAAAAACCGGACCGAAAGCACCGCGAGCCGCAACTGGTCCGGCCATGGCGACCACCATTCGAATGTACGCCATGGCCACCGAACAGGCCCAGAATTCAGCGAGTGCAAATTTTCCACGGGCCGCCACTCCTGTCAGCAGCTGCAGCACCAATTCAACCTCTGTGCGCGATTCAGGAGGTGCCTGCCGCCGCCGAACAATGTTCCACCCCGGCTGGCCCGCACCACCAAACCCAAAACATTGTCTACAATAATGACGCACCCCACGCTGTAGACGCCACAGCAAGCAGCCCTCACGAAGTGACCAGTACAGAACACCCACAAGCGGATGCAAATCTGTATGCCGAGAGGAGATTTCCTGGAGAACTCCCGCCTCAAACGGCCAACCACAAACAAATGGAAGCGCTGGGCCTGACGGTACAAACACCGGCCAGCGCGGCGAGGCCCAGATAACGCCACGGTAAAATACCATGGCTTGCGGTATCTTGCGATTTGCTGACTAAGCACATCGAAGGCCCCACCACCATGAGATCTCTTTCAGTTTGTTACTTTTACATCTCTTTAAGCTTGTAAATTATTTAAGTTGAATTATAAGAAAACAAATATATATAAATAGACATACGTAGTGCGTATTTTTGATACTCTTCAATACCTGCTTAGCTAGTATCTAAGGAGGATTACATTAAGTATTGTAATTACTTACTACCATTGTGCATATATGAAATCAAAGGTAGAAATAAGGAAATAGAATTGGAAACTTGTGTAAAGAGAAAAATATAAACAAAAATAAATACATATGATACACATAAACACACCGGCCGAGCCACCGTACATCGTGAGGTGGTAAATGATACCTAGTCTAATGTAGTGAAGGTACATAGGACCCTACACCCTGGAACGCCGCGACCTTTCGTCCGCTGAAGTGGAAGGGGGACTGCAAGGTAGCATTGGCTACGGTACAATATACCACCATATATACGTACATCATCGTACATACATAGAGCAGCGTATATACATACACCATCTTACATCTTTTTATTTTTATTTTTTTTTACGAGGAGCAAGCATCGAAAGCCAAACCCCGTCAGTGTGGGACTTTAACCCGAACTAATCCTCCTACCGTCCAAGTACCGATCCCCCCGGTATTACCGTAAAGTATTTCGTCGGGAGGTGGTTTGGGCGCTAGTCTCTAAGTCCGTTACAGTTCCGATGCTGTCCGTCTACAAGTAGCATATACTCAAAATAGTTATGTATTTCAAACAACCTACCCCAGTCGGTCACTTCGACCCTCCCGCCGTGTCATGTTCACCTACTTTTCTGCCCTTCTTACCTTCTAACCATAGATCTTCTTATGCCATCTTCCCGTCTTAGCTGCTCATGGATCTCGGTTATTGCTTTGCTTGCCACATCTCAAGCATTCTTCGACGTCAACATAACGTCCAACAAATTTTCAGGTCGTAGCGGGGAACCAGAAAGGGATGCTATTCTGCGTCTGATTTCAGAAAAACGCTGGCAAACGGGTACTACATGCCCAGCGTCTTCAACTTCTTGGCACTATAGACATAGCATGGAGTCATCTGATCCGAAACGGTGGAGATAGTCTCGGGTAACACCAGTGGCCTGTGAGGAACTGCGTTATGTGAAAGTTTACTTCCCCATGTGTTCTATTAAGCCATTTGTGTATCTTAGGGACTAGTGTGTACGCCCACTTTTCTTTAGGGGAGTTTTCCCAGCGATGTTTCAATCTTTCTATCTTTTTCTTTTTTAACTATCTTCGCTGTGTTGGTGTCCTTCAGACTCTTTCGTTGCTCAATTCTAATTCTTTCCTCTGTTAGTAGATCAATTGGTGTAATACCAGCGATAACCATTGCTGCTTCGTTTGATGTGGTTTTGTAAGCGCATGGGACTCTCGATCGCCTCATATAGCTGCCGGTATGAGTTTACTTCCATCGCCCTTGCCCAAACTGGGACTGCATACAGAAGTATCGATGTAACTACGCGCGCCAAGAGAGCTCGCTTTCTGTTTCGAGGTCCACCTATATTAGGGAGCATTCGTGAGAGGGCACTGTATATCCGTGACGCCTTTGCTGTCACGTATTCCGCATGCGAACCGAAGTTAATCCTGTCGTCGATTATAACGCCAAGGTATTTTAGTCTCCGCGTGAATTTGATTGCGTAGCCATCTACCTTGAAACAGGCTACCTCCGGTTTTTTTCGGTTAGTAATTAGGATAGCTTCCGTTTTCTCCGGAGCAATGAATAAGCCAACACTCTCCATCCACTCGATGATCAGCTCAACTGCCGCGTTAGTATATATTAAAACCGGGACGGAATACCTGTCCAGTGCATTTAGGATATGCCCCCATTCTGCTGAGTTTAATGCATTTTTAACATCCAGTGTCACCACTGCACAATACTGTTTCTCCCCACCTCTCCAACGTTTTCCGGCGATTTCTTCTGTTGCTATCGATACAACTTTAGTAATTGCTGCCCTTGTCTACTTCCGCTTGCGAAAACCGTACTTCTTTGCCGATAGTCCTCTTTCACGTTCGATGAAGGCCTGCAATCTGCTGTGTATAATGCGTTCTAGCAGCTTCCCCATACTTTCCAGTAAGCATATGGGGCGATACGACCCTGGTGATCCGTGAAGTTTCCCTGGCTTCGGAAGCAGAACTAATTTTTGTTTTTTCCAGATATTCGGAAACACGCATTGTTCAAACGCATGTGGACTTTCCGCTATTTCCATTTTCAATGCCTTGTTCGGAATGCCATCCTGGCCCGGAGATTTACTGTCTCCAAGCTTCTTCGCTGCAACCACGACTTCTTCCGGCGCCACCTCCACTACATCACGAATATTTATTGGTTTTCTCGGCCTGTCAAATGGCTTACGGTGAGGAAACAAGGTCCGAACATTTCTACTGAGAAGAACTGGGCATTTTTCCTGAGGAGTTGTAATTTTTAACATTACCACCTTGTAGGCGCCACCCCAAGGGTTTTCGTCGGCTTCGTCGCATAACTTTTTGAATGAGGCTTGTTTGCTCCTCCAAATCTCCATTTTTAGTTGTTTGCGAAGATTTTTATACACTGATAGCCTCCTGCCATCACCGGGAAGCCTCCGTAGCATTTTGGCTTCGGCGTCTTTCTTTCAGACAATTGGCCCTTAAGTCGCGTATGTTGTCGTTTCACCAATATACTTGTTTGCGGCGTGATCCGCCACTGCGTCGCATGCTGTAATGAGTTGTGCCCTAATGTTAGTGGCTGCTTCTGCTGCAGAGTTCTCCCCTCTGGCCTGGTTTAGAGCTTCCGCCATGACAAAGCTAAAAATATTTGTCTCAAGTGTCGCTTGTTTCCAACCAAGGGGTGTTTGGTCCTCCATTAAGGATTCGGGCCCCGGTTTTTGTTTCCTCTACTAAATCCACTATAATGGCTTGGTGGTCACTGTGAATGTTCGCTTAACACGCATAGATAGCCAGTGAGTTACTCGTGAACGTGAGGTCGATGATAGCGCTCAATCTAGCGAGGCAAATGTTTGAAGCAGAGCTGTCCCCCTGGTGTTTATTTTGCGGCTACCCCACTCCGTCCCCCACGCATTAAAATCGCCAGCCACAATTATTTGATGCCTATCTCTTGCAGTTTCCACTTATTTATCCAGGAACTCTTGGAATTACTGGCGGGTCCAGTTAGGTGGTGCATAACTGCATATGTGGTATCCTTTGATTTGAACCCACCCAAAGTTCTTGCCGGCATCCGATGGATCTGATTTTTGGAATGGGTGCGTGCCACAAGCCCATACTCCCACTCGGCTGTTAAATCTCTAGCCCTCCCGTGGAATTTTTGTAGATTTCTGAAGTTATGGCTGCGTCTGCTTTCATTTCCAGCACTGTCTGTTTAAGCAAGTTCTGGGCTGCTTCGCAATGATTCAGGTTGATCTGGATAAGTCCCATACTGAATCTTTAGTAAGCGCTTTTCTGTAGGCAGGACACCTAGTACTTCCTGTTATATGGCCGCTTTGCTCTTCGTTTGCCTGCTGGCACAATAGGCACTTTGGTGTTTTGGTGCAGTCCTTGGCGGCATGACCTTCCAAACCACACGTTCTGAAATGCTTTGATCTATCCTCGTTCTTGCACTCTTTAGCCATATGGCCGAAGTCCAGGCAACGATAGCACCTTGTTGGGACGACTACTTTTCTGAATCTGCATACAACCCAGCCCACCTTTAGCTTCCCTTTCGCCAAGTCGATTTGTACCGCTCCCGTTGGTAAGCTGATTGTTGCTGTTTGCGTATTACCATAAGCTTTACGTAAATTTTTTACTGCCGACACAGCTGCTTTTATACCGAATTGCTCGGATATCGCCTTGTATGATGTTTTCGAGTGTAAATGAAGAGGACGAATTCCTTCAAAATATAAAACCACTACAGAGTTCGATGCATCAAAAAATTTTGCAGGATATATTGTATCGAAAATGCGTTTAAAGCAGTTCGGTTCGAGAACAAGTGAAACGAAGCAAAATAATTACACTTGTGTAAACTGTGTGTCAGAAGGTGGTCTTTACAAACCGAGTTCTGACTTTGCAAGCATATTAGAGCACTTAAACTCGGCATTTATGTGATTAAGGGCCAATTTCACCCGCTCTGTTTAACTTTAATCTCCAATTAAACATCGTTATCGACGTTACCGACTCCATAAGATATGCATGCATATATTAACTGGATTTTCATATAAGCAGAACAGATTTGTTTATGCACATGTATATGGTTATGTATGTTAATTTGTTTCAAAACTACGCAAATAAAAGTTATCACGGAAAGAAAAATTCTTTAGTTTGTTGTACTATTGCCCTAAAACGGCGTGTGTTTTAATCATAATTGTTAAGAACTGCAAGAATGCCAGTATACGTAAAAAATTTTAAAGTGGAACTTCTTTTTTTATCAGGAACGTCGGAAAATATCAAGGCCCATAAAAAAACAGCATAATCTCCCATCCCGAAATACCATAATTTGTATTTTACTACTAACAATGTGGCAACGCCGCTTGTAGTCTGTATAAATTATGAAACTTCAAAAAAGCCTGTATCCGTCAAAAAAATTTGAAGTGAAACTACCTTCTATTTTTTTATCATGCAACCGACTACCATAATTATAAGCAGGGTTAGGATTTTAAGGCACTAAAAACTTGGGTTTTGAAAAAAGGCAAACAAAAGGCATTTATTTTTAAATTTTGTTATATAGATACGTTTATATACATTGTGCATTTTCAATTAAATAGATTAAAAAATACATACATTTGTATGTAGGTTGACTATGATTACTCGCCTGTGCTATCATAGTAGCACAATGCCACTAAGTGCATTTTAAAATTTTCGGACAATAGCCTCTTGCAATTATCGCGA
>JAPVRG010069122.1:0-10419 GCA_029783565.1 Rhagoletis cerasi
TGATAATTTACGAGTTATTGTAATTTGAAGAAATCACCCTCGTACCCAATATGACTGCTCGAGCACAACCTCCACACTCCCACAAATAGGGTTTTTTTTAAATAATTATTAGCTGTTTAAACCGATGAGGAAAAAAAAAACTTCTTGGACTTTTTTTAATTTAAAATCACCACTTTTTATAATGCTTTTATTGAACTATTTCCATACAATTCAAAGCCTTAGTTAGATATAAAACATTTTTTATTTCTTGTTGAATGTTACCGTGGGTTTATCATTTAAGTTACAAAAATCGTACAGCATTTAACAAATCTCTTTGTCTTTCTAGATTTGTAAAACTTCGCTTACATCGCTGATGTTTTAACGAAGATGGATTTATATAACAGTGTAGCGATTTTATGATTTCAAGCCTTATCATCTTGAAAGAACTACTGCAGTACTGCAACAGTATCATATTAAATCTAATACAAACATAGTCCACGAAGCATAGAAAAAAATTCAAAATGGGGGAGAATGTACAGTGTCCAGTATGTACGCTATTTCTGCATGCTGGCATGAATCTTTCCGATCATTTGGAGACACATCCTAAGGAACAAGTGATTAAGGCTCTGGTGCAAATGACAATTTCGGGTAGTGGAGGGACTGCTGCAGGTAGTGCGCTTGCGGCATCCTTAAGTGGGGTTGGTGAACCTAAAGCTGATCTGGACGAAAAACCGATTCCGGCACCCATTCCTGCTGATACAAATGCAACCAGCAGCGCGACACCGAGCAACTCATCGCCCTTTGTATCTACCGCGGCGACTCACAACAATAGTCTGAACTTCACAGCTGCGTTTAGTGCAATACCAGCAATAACTAAACCATCGACATCATGTGCAGCTGCTGCCACGATAACAGCCACCGTAGGACCAGCAGTTGATACTGTTGCAATCTCAAAGGACACTCGTGTGAAAGATATTGTGGAAAACAAGTCCGAATGTGTTAATAGTGGCAAAGATAAAGTTAAGGTTTCACCCACAGCTGTGGCTCCACACAGCGCTGTCGGACAAGTGCTTCCAGGACATTTTGAAGAATTCGCTGCGAATAGGTACGGTCAAACACAACTAAAACAACTAGCACCAAGTCAATTAGAACAGCAAAAACATCAGCAAAATCAAAATCCGCAAGATATAGGTAGCGCAAGTGCAAGCCACGCAATTGCCCCACAACGCACTTCATTGGCACCACCTCCTCCACCAGGGGTATCAATGCCCATAGTAGTTGGCCAAATACCGAACAAATTACTACATCCATCACATTCGGCCACACTGTTTCCAAGTAATGTCGCTACTCATCGTCACGTTCAAATGCATCCGATTCAGCAGTCGCATCAACATGTTCAAAATCAGTTTCAACAACAGCAGCAAAGTCATAATCAGCAGCAGCAGAACCTCAAAATATATTATACTACAGCTTTGCCGACTCCACCGCCTTCACTGCAGGTACGTTTGACTCTAACTCAGAAGACTTTTATCCACTCTTCCACAAGACTTAATATCTATTACACTGACTTGAACCATTTTTTTGTAATAAACTTTAATTTAATTTGTAGATTTTCCCCTTCCATGCAACACCGCAAATACAGCATCAAAAACCACCGCCCGCATATGGCGCAGCGATAAGCCAAATTCGATCTCAACATAACCAAAATAAAAATAAGCATCCAACAGGTGATAAGAATCATCATCCTCAGCAACAACACCAACAGCCACAGCAATTGCATGCAACAGCTTTCACAACAAATTCAACAGCGGCCCACAATGCATCCGGCACCACCACAAGTAAGAGCAAATGCTCCAACCAAGCTGCAATCACACCACCATCACCAACAACAGACTTTTGCTAATATACCAACTTTAAACACGAAACCGTCGATTCTAGCGAAACCAACCGAACTGCTACCACCGCC
The DNA here is from genome assembly GCA_029783565.1 of Rhagoletis cerasi. Taxonomy (NCBI): domain Eukaryota; kingdom Metazoa; phylum Arthropoda; class Insecta; order Diptera; family Tephritidae; genus Rhagoletis; species Rhagoletis cerasi. The sequence goes on from JAPVRG010069122.1 coordinate 1,946, forward strand.
TCCACCACCTACACGGACATCTAACAATTTGCAGCTACTACATCAACACTTGTCGCTTTCGATGCCAACTTTCGGCAACTCGATGAAAGCGTCGCCAGCTGTGCAGCAACGAGATGCTACAGCTGGTTCTGAGCCCATTGCTATTGCTGGTGTCACAACACCAACTCAGGCGCATCCTTTAAATACAGCCACTCATGCTACTGCAGCGCCTGCCATTATAGCCATTGCATCAGCTGGTGGCATAAGGCAAGTATCTTCACCGTATAATTCATTGATAACAGCGGCGCAATCTCCTTCATCATCCTCAGTGTTGCGTTACGCCGAATCTCCAGTAGCGCACTATTTAGAGCGAGACAATGGCGATTTTATCGTCCAGGAAACACCGAAACACATTGTCGAGTGCGTTGAGAAGGATAATGGTGAGTTTTCGGTAATTGAACGCATATATCAGTCACCGTTAAGTGTGTTACACATACATGAGGATAACGAAAAAGATGACGAAGATGGGGAAGACGATGAGAGCGATATAAAAGACAACGATAACAAGAAGGTACAAACAACCCTCGAGCAAACGAAAACAAGTGAAGTTGTATCAATGGATATTGAATGCGCTGCAAGCTCGAAAGAAATCATAAAATCGTGCGAAGAAGATAAATGTGAGCAATCTACTTCAAACAGGAGTCCTCAGGTAAATAATGCAGAAACTGGTGTCAACAATGGCACATGCACAGCTGAAGGAAATGTTGAGACAAAAGGGTATATAAGCGTAAGGTCAGTAACTGCAAGCCCCAACAATGGCAGCAACAGCAATGCAAATAGCGATACAGACACACCATTACATAGTGCGTCCGTGAATTCTCTCAATACAGAAGCAAATAGCGATCCCATTACTGGTTCGAGTTCAATTTCAAATATTAACACCGAATCCAATGGGACGCCCAGTTCAACATCAAATTCCAACCAAAGCCCTAGTTCAGCGGGACCATCGCGTAAGCGCAGTTCAAAGAACACTATAACTGTGCTGAGTGACGTACAGTTAAATTTGGATGAATATCTGGATCTGGTTGGCAATATAATAGCATCTAGTAAAATATCAGCGAAGAGCAGTGCATTATCGGGTGCCATGCCCATACCTTTGCTGAAAGTTGAAAAAGAAGAGCCCATTGATGATGACTATGAAATGAATAATCAACCACCAGAGCAGCAAAAGTTTGAAGAAAGTGAGGAAGGATATTTCGACGAACAAAAAAGAATTAATGAGTTTCACGCATCAACTGTAATCGAACCACCTACAACCGCCAACAAAAATGAGACTGAAAAAATAGTTGAAAATAATTGTAGTAGCAATAAGGTTAGAATAAATGACAGTGACAATGATACAAAGGCTGCCAGTACCGCCATCCCACAGATGCAAAATGCGAATACAAGCGCTGCAACATCCACATCAGCATCACCATCAACAGCAACATGCTCGAGTCATGTGACCAGTGTTATACGCATGGCAACAACTAGTCAACAACAACAGCCGCAAAAGGAAGTACCAAATCCAGCTGTCGACTTTTCGGCAACAACAGAAAAAAATTCACAAAACAAGTACCGAGAACTAGCTACACCTTCAAGCAAAACGGAAGTTACATCAATAATTATTCAGGATGAGTCGCGGCAACATTTTATACAATTACAAGAGGAGCAACTGGCGCATAGAGACGAACATCATCATCAGCAGCAGCAGTTAGTTAGTGTACAGCCTGAATCAGAGATGAAACCAGATTCACAGGCGCAGCTGGGCACACAAGCGCCTCCCTTGAGTTCACTGCCAGTGCAGAAAAGAGGCCCAAAGAAGCTGGTTATCAAGCCAAAAGTAACAAAGACTGATGCAAATGCTAACCTCAACAAAACCAACAAAAGCAACAACATCACAGATACCCAGAATAGGAATAGGGATTTTAAGGAAGTAAACCCCCAAATTATTACAGAAGAAGCACTGTGCGAACAACCGACAACCTCATCCAAAGCACGAATGGAATTGGAGGAGAAAACACACCAACAACAAAAAGAACAACAAATGACACATACAATAGCACACAAGTTAATAAAAAGTGAACCGAACACATCAGTTTACGAAACGAATACAAACAGGGTCGGCATCAATGGAAACACCTTCGGTAATAGCATATTGGAGACTCATTTAAACTCCAGTTCTAATAAATGCGAAACCATCATTCAATGTAAGACCGAACAGGAGCGGCACGTAAGCTCCCTGCAGCCGTTCAAAGAGGAAACTAAAGAGATCACCAATTCCAATGACAATGCTGCAGCCAATGATGATGCCCGTGTTCTGTTGGATTTTGCAAATTCAAAGAAACGAGAACGCATTCATACGGGCGTGGCTAATTTTCTCTCTGCCAGTTCGATTTTCTCTAATACTTCGAATCCTATGAACGAGCAAAAACCGACGGCGAGTCTCACTATTACCAATACAAATAGCAACGAGTCACATGCCGCCTTGCGCTGCGAGGACGAATTTATAGCCCATGACGACGTGCAAGAGATCGTAATTTCATCATCATATTCACAATCACAATCGGCTTCAGATATACCTACCACTGCAACCAATAGCACGACCATGAGTCATGTTAAAGATTTAATCGCTGCTAAGCAACAACACCAGCAGCAGCAACAACAACTACATCAACACCAGCAACATCAACTCAATCATAGCTTCACCGATTATCCATTCAGCTTTCTCTATGGCAACGGTGGTGGTGTAGGCGCTGGTGTGCAGCAGACGGATTCCAAAGGCGGTAATTTCTCTGCCATTTATCAGCAGGCGGCACAGGACGCCACCACAGCCGCAACCCTTGCATCGGGCAGCAACACCGTGCATACAGAGGAATCCACCAGTTCAACGCAGCAGCAGAAACCACATACTAATCATTTTGGGAGTGTGCATGGCGGTAGTGGCGATATAGGAAATAATACTTCACACTGGTATCATCATGCAATGGCCACGGCAAATGCTGATTTCGAAACAGCTTTGGGAGTCGATTGCAATGCCGCCGTAGATGGTGGTGATGTAGGTAAATACTTGGATCTGGATACTTGTAAGCGAGAAGTTGCAGTTGGCATGCCTGGCGCACCATCTTCAACCTCATCCTCCTTCGCCGCCGGCACAGAGAGCAGCTTGGCTGGTGGTTGCACTACAGATGCATTGAACATACGAACTGATGAGAAGATGCCGGCGAAGGGTGAGATTTCCGGGCAGGAAAGCAATTGCGACATTGAAAACTCTTGGAGTCAGCCGGTAAGTAAAATATAAGAGAAATATTTACAATAATACCAAAAGACCTTTTTTGTGTGCCGATTATCTACCGCAATAAGAAAATTGTACCTTTTACTAATTTTAAAATATGAACCGAAGGAACGTGAAAGGCGAGGTATTTATTTCATCTCCCCTTACCCCAGTAGTGATGACAATTGAGGCCTTACTACTCCCGTAATTCACGTGCAACCTGACCTTCGCTACGCATCGACATGTCATAAGTTACCACCACAGCACCTAACGCCATAAAAACTTAGGTAACTCGCGGCTTTAACCTTAATCGCCTCTGTGCGAGAACTGTTCTTTTAGCGCTGAACTTGTCAAAGGCTTTTGATACCGTTTGTCCCTCCACACTGCTGGAGAACATTGAGGCATCCTCTCTACGACAACATCTAATATGGTGGGCGGCAAATTACTTGGATGGTCCACAGCGGTTAGTACTCTTCCGAGACAAAGTCTCGAAGCATAGAAGAATTAAACAAGGGGTACCACCCCGTCCTTTCCCCGCTACTTTTTAATTCTTACATCTCGAATCATCCTCAGCCACAAGAGGGAGTTTCTCTGTTATCGGCGTCCGGAAATGGCTTTGATGACCTTTGTTTGAAACTAAACGGCTATTCCGACGATATTTTTCGGTCACCATCTATCTATATAACTACTACCTGGTTAAGAAGGTAAAACAATTATAAGGCATGTAAGTCGATGACACGCCAATTCCGACGTTGAACAAGTCGAAACAATTTTAGGGGTTACTTTTGACAGCTCGCTCTAACCGCAATTGTCAATAAACAATAAACAATACAGAGCCGCATCGAGGTCCACAAATCGCTCGTCGGCAGCACATCGGGCAAAGACAAAGACACGTTGTTGGCAACATACAAGGAAATAGAAACTTGCTTGCAGAGGAGCCCTCGCCAAGGCATGCCAGAAGGCACCTATACGAACTGACGGACGAAGTCCACAGGTTCAAAAAACAACCTCTGGACCGGACAACTTACCGACAGACCTTGAACGACGTTCACAGGGAGTCAGTCTTAAGTTATGTAGACTCCAGACCTGTGAATGCCGTTCTAGGCACTCAACCGCCGGACATAGACAAGACGGAGCTTCATCTGCCTCGGGAGACTAGAACCACAATAGCCCAACTTCGCTCTGGCTACTGCAGCAGGTTAAACTCATACCTGAGCAGACTGGATGCAGATGTGCCCAACACATGTCCGGCATGCGGAGAGACACCCCACGACTTGAAACATCTCTTCGTATGCCTGGAAAACCCCACACAACTAACGCCTTTGTCCCTGTGGACAGACCCTATAGAGGCTGCACGCTTCCTGTGTCCGCCGTTAGTTGCGTTTGACGACAACGACTGAGACACCAACAGATCTGTGCGGGGTTGTTGTAGCCGCTACAACAACAACAACAACAACAACAACAACAACAACAACAACAACAAAAACGACGCAGTGGCCGTTTCCACGACAGTAGGCTCTGCGTAACCGGAACGACCCAGATTCATATCTGGCGAAAGACTGTCAATCCCGCGTCATTCCCCAAAAACTCTTTGGCGAATTTGTGTGCGGTTACAACAATAGCAACGACGCAGTGGACGAAACTTAAGACTTGTCAGAACACTGCTCTTAGCGCAGCAACGAGAAGAGATGTCTTCTGATGTCTGAGCACCATCTACACAGCGGGTCCCTAAAATGCTCCGGTTTAAGGAGCACGAATTATTGCTCAGCAAGCGATGCCTGCTCGGTTGCTACTGCAGGGAGCATACGAACAGACACTTGCTGCCGGGTACGTCAGAAGGCATCTCCATCTACTCACGGACGAGATCGAGACATACACAATACAACCACTGTACCCGAAGATGCTCCGACAAATCATCAACGACATTCATATGCAGTCAATCGCTAACCTTTCGATCCGTGAGTTCCGTAATATGAGCCCAACCACCACAGCAGACTTAACTCCCATCTATTCAGACTCAACGCAGCACAATTGTGTTAAAATATAAAACGGGGCATTTCAAAGCGCGTTATTATTAAGAAAAATATTTTCCATTTTTGTAGTTTATTAGCATTTAAGTAATAGCCAATATCAATGACAATTATAGATGTATGGTGAGCTTTCTGCGCGATTTTTCAAAACCACCTTTCCCGGGATATTTCAACATGAAAATGGTTGGAACCACGATGAGTACTTCACCGTTCAGGATTTGAGCGCTTCAGCTGCTGCCACAGGAAATGCCACCTCTTCGAACCGTTCAGGCAAAAGGTCTACATTAATTCTCTCAAATTCCCTTGATTTAATTTTAAACTAATACTCTAAATTCTTTTATTCAAATTAGCTTTGATTTTCGTCTCCCTCTGGAAGCATCTACCTCAGCGGCAGCAAATGGCACTGGCGTCGGCAATAATAATTTCCAACTCTTCGCGCGACACGCAGATGCTTTACCCTCCACTTCATCGTCTAATAAAAAGAAACGAAAACGCGACAGTAATGCCATCGGCAGGGCCGAGAAAACGGGGATAACGCGCATGCAGCCAACCGCTACAATAACGTCCCAACAGTTATTGCTACACCAGCAGCAGCAGCAGCAACAACAGCGGCAGGCACATGAGCAGTTGCAACACTTACAGCACAGCGATAATGTAGCGACATCTACAGCATTTATGGCAGGTGCAACAAGTACCTCTGAGCCTACAACTGCTGCCAACGCTTCTGCTTCATTGAGTGCAGATCAGAGACGACAACGCAAGAAAGTATATCAGTGCACACATTGCACAGCCGAGTTTCCCAAGCTTAAGGATCGTAATTCTCATATGATAACACAACATAATTACGTGCGTCAGAATCGACGATTGATTTGTGTCCAACGTCCAGCTACGGCTGTGCCAGCAGGTGCTGCTGCTCCTTTATCCAACGCAATTGCTGGGGATGTCGACAATGTTGTTGTTGTAAATATGGCAGATGGTTACAACAGTTCGGTTGTTCGTTCAGATAGCATGGAATTCCTGGAGGATTCTAAACAAGACATTGTCAAAATTGAAGTAGACAATGTATACCAGCCATTAACTTCCGCTAACGCACCTGCGGCGACGGCGGCATCCACATCTGACAGCGGTGAAGGCATTGACGCTAAGCCGGAGCTTTTGGACAAAAAGCCAAGCTTAGCACTGCTGCCAGCAAGCAGTTCAAATATGAACGGTGAAGGTGATGGCGCCAATGACGCATATGACACAAAGCCTACACTGCAACCGCTAGCGATGACTACACCAGCCACGAAGTTGGCTGCACTCTACCGCATGTTGGTATCCTATAACATTTCAACATTGAAAGATAGCCATAATCTTAGTGAGATGGAGCAGAAAGTGATTGAACAGTCGATATTTTTCTGTTATGTGTGCCGTCGTAACTTCACGTCGGTCAAACTATATGATGCACATTTGAGCGAACATCCCGCCGAATGTTTTACTTGTGGAAAAACATTTCAGCGTTGGAAGAATTTTTCATTACATTTGAAACGCCATTTGGGCTGGAAAGAGTTCGGTTGCAATGTATGCGACAAAAAGTTTGTGGTGCGTAGCGCGTTGGTGGAACATATGCGTATGCATACTGGACATACGCCACTTAAGTGCAAAGTTTGCGGTAAGTGATTTGCATTTGTTTTCCTCAGAGATCGCAAATAACAGTTAACTAGAAAAAAATTCAGTTTCACTTGGTTTGCATATGATATGCGTTAGTCTGTTATTTTACAATCGGCCACTGAGGTTTATTTTTTTTGAGGTGAAATTTTATCTCTTGTTGGGTTAGATATGTTTGTATGAGATGTTTTGAGTGGCCACTGTGTAACAGAGACCGAAAATAATAATATGTTACAAAAAATATATCGCTCGCCATAACAATTATAGATAGTTTTGAGCTTATCTTTTTAGTTAGGCCTTTGATTGATTTGTTGTTTTTTATGTTTCGGCTCGAGCTTATATTTAATTTTTTGTTTTAACTGCAACGGTATCCAGGTAAAAAATACTGAGTGAAGTGCTTCAGGAGCTTATTTCTAATAAATAGAGTTTGTTAATTGCAGAGAAGAAGATGGAACAAAAATCGCGCATTGAAGTCCGCATCTCTTTTTAAATATTGTATCTGAAATTTGTAAAAATATATATATAAAAAAAATTAGTCGAAGAATTTAAAAAGCTACATTTAACAAAAACTTATGTAGATAATATATTAATAACATTTTTTTAATTCTGTTTAACTTAAGTATAGTTAATTCTGGAAAAAAAATGAATTAATAGATATTAAAACAAGTTTTACTTCCTATTCCTTAAAGTTTATTTTACTTCTCATAACAGTGATGGGCATACTTGAATACTTTTGTATTTAAAGTACCAGCTTGGGTACTAAATAATCAAATATTTAGTATTTGGAGATGCCCAAATATTCAAGTAAAAAAAAACTTAGGTATTCAGGAGTTGCTATATACTAAATTAAAAAAATTAAAGTATTTATTTGGCGTAAATACTTTGATCTAAAGTACTCAGGTACTTTAGGTATGCGAAGTACTTCCACTAAAGCAGAAATGTAATTAGTAGATGGCTAAACACTTATATGCTAAATGGTTTATGATTTTGGAAAAGATAAAACAATTAACCTATACCTTACTCCCATCAAATCAACTCACCTCTATCCACTATCTCGCCTCACCTCAACTCGTTTTACCTGAACTTTCTTCACCTCAACCCACATCGCCTCAACTCACCTTAACTCACCTTACCTCAAGTCACATCGACTTACTTCAACTTACCTCATCTCAGATCAGCGGATTTTATTTCCGAAAATCCTGGAAATCCCGAAGTAGTCCAAAAGATCCCGATATAGTCTGAGAGATTTCACCGATCTTAACAGGGTTAGATCGCCGCAAAAACAGCCATTGTTCGGGTAAAACTCGAGTCATTCCGGTACGTAGGACCGGCTGTCGTGGGAATGGCAGGCTGAATCCAGATGTTCCCGATTCTTTCCCGGCATGCGGAGAGTCACCGCATGACTTAATCTCTTCGCATGCTCCTTAAACCCTACACAACTAACGTCCCTCTCCCTTTGGACCAACCCAATGGCAGTAGCAGACTTCTTGGGCCTCTCGTTAGTT
>JAPVRG010069192.1:0-13972 GCA_029783565.1 Rhagoletis cerasi
CATTTTAGTGATTTGAATAGTTTAACACAAAAACCCAGCTGATTTCCACCGCAAAAGTGTATTAAACGCAAAGTGACTTTCAATGTTGCTTTTTTGCTATAAAATGAGATTTTTTGTCTCTATTCCATATGTTTAGTAAGAAATTATAAATCCCGAAAATCCCGGGATTAATTGGCAATAATCCCGGGATTTTCGGGACTTCAAAAAGACCGGGATCCCGCGGTCCCGGGATTGACATTCCTAGTACATACATTTATATTTCCATACCCTGCAGGGAAAACCCGAACTGTTGTATCAAATTTCTAGTTCAGTACTAGATATTTATCGCCAAAAACGAACCAGTCCCATAGTAACTAGATCCGCACCAGTACAAAAGCAGCGAATCGTTGTACTTTTACAAAACCATTTGATTTTACTTTTTAAAACTACATATCGCCTTGCTAAGAGTGAAAAGTCGCTTAGTCCTCTTTTTCCATATCTATATCTGAGGTGACGATTTTATAACTGGTTCGGAACTGTAGAAAAAAGGATATATAACGAACTAGTTATTATCTGTCGAATTTAGAACTAGTTCGGAACTATCCAAAACGTCCATCTTCTGTTTACTTTAAATATATTTGTTTGGCTGCTTTTCGTTCGAATACATTTTCGTTCTGCACTTCACAGATTCTTTTTCATAGTTAGGAAGCATAAAACAAAGTGTTTTACTATCATTTTAACATTTTGCGTCTGAACGCGTTCGGGCCTGGGACCTTCTGGAATGTTATAAATAATAACAAGCACCTCTGTAAACTCAGCTGCAGCCAAGGTATGTAAACATTTCTTAAAATCACTCAAAGAAATTTGATAGCAAATTTAAAACACATCTCCTTAAAAATAATTCCAGATTGCTAACATGGGAAAACCAAAAAGACTCTGTTAGAAAAAAGCATGTTAATTTTTTTCGTAGTGTAAAAAAGACGTCCACAACGAACTAGTTCTAAACTGTGGAAATGGCAATGCAGCGGTGGCAATTTCCATTTCCTATGACATCGCCGTGTTAAATTCACCAGTTGTTTACATGCAAAAGAGATTTATAGCGAACTAGAAGTGGTTCTAAATGTACTAGCAGCGAAGCAGTTCAGAACTAGAGATTTTCCCTACAGGGTATGTACATATGCATACATACATATATATATATATATATATGCATGCGCAACAGCCGAACAATGATGTGCGCAACGTGGTTGCTGGAAATGAAATGTGTTTGATTACAACATGCTCGCACGCAAGCCCATGCTGAACAGTTTGCAAGCATGTTCGCCGCTTCAAATAGCACCAAGATGATTTTATTTTTATTTAATTTTTCACTCATGATTTTTTTTTCATCAATTACTGAATTTAATATAGTATGAAGAAAGTTTAAACATAGAACAAATAAAAAATTAAAAAAGGTGATAAGTAGTAATGTTCCACTTTAACGTAAAAACTACAAATTTGCAAGAATACTTAATATTTTTTTCTTAACTTAGCTTAAGACATATCTTGGATAATTTAAATGGACTGAAGTTGTGAATCATCATTTTTCAGTTAAATTGCTTTGGTGAGACCAATAGTAAATGTTGTCTAATAAGTTGGTCTACAGTACAATCTAAACACGAAGCCTCAAGCAACCACTGCCAGTTAGATTTTAATGTAAATTTTGGCTCGGATACATCAATCTCATTAATTGAATTCCTCGGCACCAAATTTAATTTAAAACTGTGCAGCAGTCGCACCGAATCTATAACGCTATCAAAAACAGTAATTGACGCTGTGTTTCAAAGGAATATTGATCAAATCGGAACTAAAACATATGTTTCATACTTTAGTTATCATAAGCCACTCGTATCTTCTCCCGGGTGTGCACCGCACAGATGTGTTTTTTTTTTGTATGTACCTATTCAGTTAATTGAAGTAACTATTTTTTTAAGCATTGCTTTGTTTCGATTGACCATTAAAAATTATTAGTGTTGTGTAAAACTGAATAACAAAGTCTTTAGCACGTCGATACTTTTTGATACTCGCGATATTTACTCAGTACTTGTCAAAAAGTATCGAGTTCTCGATACTACTCAGTACTCAAGAAAAGTATCGATATTCCGTACTCGGTACTCGTATCGTTATATCACTAGCCAGAGTGCGTAAATACTTATCATTGAGGAGTAAAATACCGCTCACTCATCTCAATACCACTCAACTCAAAGCATTTCGTTTTATTTATTTCATTGCTGCTGAAAACCAAACGAGCGACGATTCGTTAATCTCCGAATGAGCGAACAAGTCGTTTATTTGTATTTCTCTTTCGTTACTCTTACAACATGCGCTCTTCAAAACCATTAGCCACTAAGAGGTTTTGTTCATTTATTCTCCTCACTCAGATTATTTGAAAATGATAAACTCTTTTCAATGGTAGTTATAATTGTATATGCTCAGTGAGTCTTGATTTGATAGCATCATTTTTTCATCACTCGTTTCTATTGGAGTATCTTTGCTGTTTACAGCATAGTAGAAGTTGCATTTTTTTGGGGGTACCTAAATAGGTATAACAATTTTACCTTTATTTCATTTCGCGAAATGAAAGAAATTTCAATTTCATTCAAATACGTAAGTTAAATTCACTTTGAAAAAATTTCACAGAAAAGTTCTGTATTATATTGATTGTATGTATGTATGTATATTAGACTGGGTTGGTCCCCATATAAAAAAAAATTGCAAATGTCCGCCCTAAATGAAAAGATTACGTTGAGAGGGTTTTGGAAAAAAAAGTTTATTTTTTTTTGATTTTTTTATTGTAACTTGGTTATTTGACGTCCGGTTTTTAAAATTGATATGTAATTATTTTGTACTTAGGAAGTTTCACATTTCCGTTAATGTCCTTTTAAGCTATGAATTTGTTTTCACATGATTAGGTCAGCTAACAAAGTTGTACCCCCCCTAAAGTATCCTTTTTTCTTTACTAAACGAAAATACATAAAAATTCAAGAAAATATTGCTTTTAAACCATATCACTAAAATAATAAACAAAGAAGGTATAGCACTTGAAGCTTCTCAAGGCCAATATAATGAAGGATCAAAAAAAAAAATTTCCGAAACCCTCAACATAATCTTTAAATATCGGGCGGACATTAGCAACTTTTTTTTTCGACCCAGTCTAATGTATATATGTCCTAGAATTTTACAATCAATATTTAACAATCTTCCCGATGAGCTACAGACTTGAAATTTCAAACTTAGCTCAGAACCCGATGACAATGCAATATGAAAGATGAATTAATCCACTAGGTGGCGCAGGTGTCGAGATATTTGTAAAACCACCATTTATAGTCTGATTTGGTTCATATTTGGAACGTATATTACATGAAAAGAAACAACTCCACGAAAAAATTTGCCGTTAGTTTGCTCGTGCGTTTATGTAATTGAAAAATCGGCATCTGTGCTCCGATTTGGTTTATATTCAGAACACAAATACATATGTTTATTACCTACTTAAATTAAAGTATATTGAAAATTTTGTTTGTTAAGTTCAAATCTAGCATGTTAGGCAAAAAATTTAGATAAAAAGCAGGGCGAACAATTAAAAGGACGGTCTTAACATGTTAGCTAGTTTTGTGATTGTATTTTACCGCTGTAAATACTTAAGAAAATGGTAGTTAGCGAAAGCAGGTAGTGGCTAACTAGCAAACAATGCAGGCCTTCTGCTCGCAAAGTAGTTAGTATTCTATTGTTTTATGAATATACCTGATAAAAGGTCTTTAAAATCTACAAATTTGTATGCGTACATAAGTTTGCTTCGAGGAGTTCACTGCGGTCTAGTATACAAAACAAAAGTAAATAATGCATTTTTTTCCAAGCGAAGTGTTAGACAATGTCATGGATTTCCCTTGTTGAAATTCCCTAAAGTATGAAATGTTACATGCAACCATACCTACATACATATACGTGTACATTATCGAATTCAAGTATGCAGTCTTATAACCCTCTCGATTTTAGTATAAGAAACTGCAAGTTTTAAGTGGCTAAAATTAGCGATGAATTTTCCTAATTTTGTTTTCTGACGGTGTTGCGCGTTTCTTCCATAAAATATGGAAGAAAATGCTCAACATAGTCATTATTTAGCAACTTCAAACTAAAACAAAACTACGTACTCGAATTCGGTTTAAAAAGTATAATAAAAAAATTTAAAATTTTGAAGAAAATTTGCTGAATTTTATTTAATTTTGTCCCAAGTTTGAAATTTTGATTTATACGGTTTTTGTTGTATAATGAGCTCTATATTTATAAAAAATTAACAAAGAAAATTAACCATGAAAGACATTTTGAATATCGTAATAAAAATCAATGTCGAAACACTTTTGCTAGTGACTGTATTTTTACAAATGTGTGATTTTTAAGTTAAATTTGTTTGCTGAAAAATTGCTGAATTTTCCTTAGTTTTGTCCAAACATTGAAATTTTGATTTTCATTAGGATTAGTCAAAATCCGGTGCATATGGTCTTGCATTTGCGTATTCCATTGCATTTGCAAATTCACAATAATAAAATGCGAACGGATGCCGTGATAGCAAAATATGTTATTTTTAAATTAAGTTTGAAATTTTGAAGAAAATTTGTTGAATTTTCTTTGATTTTGCCCAAAGTTCGAGATTTTGATTTAAATGTTTTTGTTTATAAAAAAAATTAACGAAAATAAATTTACCATGAAAAACCGTGACTGTATTTCTGCAAATGTGCTATTTTTATTAAATAAGAAAAAAAATTTGGGTAGCGAATGCGCTTCATTTGACTAAGTGTTCAGATTTCACATCGATGGATTTATCATTGAAAAATTCAAATAACGAAAGATATCACATCAAAATACTTATCATTGATAAATGCAAATACTTCTCCGCTCATATAAAGAGCGCAGCATTTGCAAAACTTGGGGGATGAAAACAGTGCAGATGTTCTCACAACGATGAGCACTCTTTGTATACGAGTGAAAGAGTAATACAAGTGTTTGAGGAGTTTAAGTAAGAGTTTTGCATTCAACGAATTACTCTGAAACTATTTTTCATTGCTTTTGTTTTTTGAGTGATAACTCGGAAAGAGCAAGAGCGAATTTTGAGCGCTCTACGCACTCTGATTTCAGCAGGCTTATTTGAAACTATAGTGGGGTTCGCAATTCCCTTGATTTTGCAAGATGTCTTTGTCTTTATGTAATTTATTTTGACTGCTTTTTCTTTTATTATTGAGATATCGGCTCCGGAATCCACCAGAAGAATCACTATATTCGTGTTTATTTTTGTTTTTAAAAAATTTGTAGCGCTTCCTTCTCCTAGGAGTCCTATTGCCTTTGGTTTTGTCGTTGATTTTGTTGTCCCGAGTCCTGACGGCTCGGGGTAAACGAATTTCCCTGACCATATTGTCTAGTCTGATTACTTCTACAGTTGTTCGTTCTATTTTGATCGTTTTGTCTGGCTCTATTGTTGTGTTGATTATTACTATTGTGGTTTAGCCTGTTAATATAATTGTTGGTTCCTCTATAAGTTGGATTCGTGTTCCTGTTACCAAGGTGCCCGCTTCTATATGCCTGATTCGGGCTTACTTCAGTTGCTACGTGTATTGCTTCTACTTACTTTGTTGGTCTTGAAGCTATTAATATTGACTTATGAAGTTCTGTTGAGCCGTTCTTGAAAGCTGTCATGCCAATTTGGACGTTTAACTTAAATATCACTTCCCTGTGTTCATTCTCTTGTTCAGCTACCTGTAGTTCACTTAACGAAGCTATTAAATTTTGTATGCGTGAAGCAAAAGCCAAAAATGTTCGCGAGCCTTGTTGACTTTTTGCAATTTCTGCATGTACCCTAGAAGCTGTTTTATTTGATCTAAATGCATCCTTCAGCACTGACTCTTCTTCTTATTCTTCTTCTTTATTGGCGCTGTAACCGCCTAAGGGATTTAGGCCGAGTCCAAAACAGCACGCCAGTCATTTCTCTTCTGTAGCAACGGACGCCAATTGGAAATGCCAAGTGAAGTCAAGTCCTTCTCCACCTGGTCTTTCCAACGCAGAGGAGGCCTTCCTCTTCCTCTGTTACCAGCGTCGCGACCCGCGTTGAATTCTTTCAGAGCAGGAGCGTTTCTGTCCATTCGAACGACATTACCTAGCCAGCGGAGCCGCTGTATCTTCATTCGCTGCACTATGTCTATATCGTTGTAAAGCTCATACAGCTCGTCGTTAAATCGTCTGCGGTACTCGCCATTGCCAACGCGCAAAGGCCCGTTAATATTTCGCAAAATCTTTCTCTCGAAAACTCAGAGAGCCGCTTCATCAGATATTTTCATTGTCTATGCCTATGTGCCATACACCACCACAGGCAAGATGAATGACTTATAGAGTGTGATTTTTGTACGAAGAGAGAGGACTTTACTTCTTAATTGCCTGCTTAGTCCAAAGTAGCATTTGTTGGCAAGAGTGATTCTCCGTTGAATCTCAAGGCTGACACTATTATTGGTGTTAATGCTGGTTCCCAGATAAATGAAGTTGTATACTTTTTCAAACTTATAACTGTCAACAGTGACGTGGGTGCCAAGACGCGTATGCTCTGACTGTTTGTGTGATGACAGGAGATACTTCGTTTTGTCCTCGTTCACCAGCCCCATTCGCTTTGCTTCTCTATATAACCCCGAGAAGGCAGAACGGACGTAGTCCTTATTTTTACCGATAATTTCGATGTTGTCGGCATACGCCAGAAATTGGACGCTCTTGTAAAGTATTGTGCCTGAGCGGTTAAGAACTGCGGCTCTTATTATCTTCTCTAGCATCAGGTTAAAGAAATCACACGAAAGGGAGTCACCTTGTCTGAAAACTCGCTTGGTATCAATCTATTGTGGATTTGCCAGGTATAAAGCCACGGTAAGACCCAATCAGTTCGTTGACGGTGGGCTTCAGTCTTTCACACAATATGCTTGATAGGACCTTATAACCTATAGAATGCTGATACTGCGGTAGTGGTCGCGTATGGCGGGGTCGCCTTTATTGTGGATTGGGCCGAGCACATACTGCAACATGTGCAAAATGCAGTCTGTTTCCTCATCTCAATACCGAATGTACCAGAACAATTTGCGCAAACTGTTCAGGTGACCATCCCTCATATGCGAACAGCTCTCCAAAATTTGTTCAAGCCAAAGAAATTCTTAAAATTAAAACTACAGACAAATGCAGCATTCGCGAAGCAACAAAAAATTACAAAGCTAGATCTCTCCAAAACTTTCTTCCTCAAACCCTTTCCCAAATCGGAAGCTCTCCTTCTCTACCACAAAGAAAAACAGATAACAAACGCATTATTAACAGTTCGTCAAATAAACCAACAACCCATACAAAAAACCTCAAAAACTTCTCATCAAAATAGTAGTTATATCAAAGAAATAAGCAAAACAACCACAAAAAAAATTAGCCCTTCCACCACTCACATATCGAAACAAAACTCAATCTTCACACCAATAAACTTTAACTATCACCTTAACTCTAAGCTCAATTCTCTCAAGAACTCACCTCTTTTCTCCCTTTCTACTCCCTTTTCCACAAACCGGGATGAGAATATGTCCCGTGATCTAACTTACGTTATTTCAGATGACATTGCTCAGCCCGGCAGCGATTCAGAACGAATATGAATATAGATTCTTCTCGCTCTGTCAAGCAGATCGAGCGTAAGCAGTCTATTTCAGCTCACTACGTTCGCGTATTTGTTTTGCTTTCAACTTCTTTTCTTTCTCCCGTTACATTCCAATGCTTTCCATTTTGCAATGGAATGTGAATGGGTACAACAGTAACTACACACATCTCGAAATTCTACTCAATACCCACTCATCTGCAATTATTTTACTAAATGAAACTCACGTCTCACAAAACCAATCTCCTCACAAACCCAAAATGTATATTGGCTACTTCCACAACCTAGCCCACGTTACTTCAAATAAACAGGGATTAGCGATACTTGTTAGAATGTGGAATATTTATTCTAAATTAGTTCAAATTCAGTTCTATATCTCTGCATTAGTAGTCGAAGTGGACATTCCACAAAAGTTAGTAGCCATGACCACGTACATTCCTCCCACTCAAGAATTTTTCTCAGCGGAAATTACACGCATATTTTACAATTCCTCCTTCCAACTTGTTTTTGGCGGAGACCTCAATGCATGGAGTATAGGGGGATCCTCACAGGCAAACTCAAGAGATGAAAAGGTTGAAGATGCGCTTTTTCACTCAAACCTCATTTGTCTAAATGATGGGTCTGCCACAAGCTTTTCAACTCTCAATTCTTTTACATGCATCGACATTACCTTTTGTTCTGCTTCGTTAGCCCCAATATGCTCTTGGAAAGTTCTGGACTCGCTCCACAGCAGCTATCACTATCCAATAATCACTCAACTCAACTGCCTAAGATCCCAAACTGCATTCAAACCTACATAAATTCAAGGTTTTTAACGTCAGTACCTGCCTATGAAAGGCTTAACCCCACGGCGCTCAAAAGCACAGCGGATCAAAACAATGCGTTGATCAGCGCCGCTAATGCAAGCATTTTGTTGGCTCAAAATGCAAGCACTTCGCTACCAATTGGCCATGTGGGTGTACACAATTTACCACCTTGGTCGGGTTCGAGACCGTACCTAAACCTCTGCCGTACTATGGGTCCGGCAACCGGTTGCTATACAACTCCACATTGAGCCGACAATCAAACTCTCCCCGCATTTGGGATTTAAAGCACAGCCACCACGATACTCCCCGAAGGGCCGTACCCAAAAGGAACAGGCCAGAGCAAATATGGGATGCTCTGGGGGCCCTGTTCCCTCGTGGTACCAGATTGAGCACTCTGGTCAGACTGTGAAGCCTGAAACTTCTGCCAGTTGAGCAAACACCACTCCAGACTGGCGATCGTTGACTAGAGTAACTCATGGCGGTCACATCCGAGATTCCACCAGTTACGGGCACTGATTTGCCACAGAATCAATCCCTCAACTGATGAAATCCCCCTGAGGGGGCATTCAAACCTACAATAAAATTTAATACTGACGCAGCTGATTGGCAAGCGTTTCGTCTAAAATGCATGCAACTAAATAATAAAAATCTTGCGCACCGCCGCTCATCTCACAATACCTCAAACTAAGATAAGCCCCACCCCTCTAAAAAGAGCATTCTGTGGTGGAGTGCTGACCAATCCGACCTGCTCTCAAATAAACAGCTTTTGTGGCAAGCATATAAACGGAATCGCACGAATCAAAATTTGGTACTCTGCAAAAAAACCAATGCTCTTTTTAAACGTGCAGCCAAATCAGCGAAACGGAAAAAGTTTGAAGACCTGACCTCAAACATTAACCCTACCACAGGCCCCAAAAAAATATGGGGAGACATAAAAATTGTAACTGGTTCTCCACAAAATTCAACCTTTTTGCACATTAACTCCACAAACGGAGTGCTTTTTTCTCCAACCGATATTTCCGACTGCTTTGCCACCTTTTTTCCTCAATTTAATCCAACACGAGTTTTTCTAGCAAAGTGAAAAATTTGTAGTCCTCAATAGTAGCTTCCCAACGTCGTACCGCCTAACAGTGGCCGCAAAACAAATAGAATCAAAAATACAAGTTTCTTAATTAGACAACGCTCTCAGCTTCGTAAAAGGTAAAACTCCTGGTCTGGACAGGATTTCGTACCCAATGATTCGAAACATTCCTAGTTCCGTCAAACATAGGATGATCAGCTCTTAAAATTTTAGATAGCGGCAATTTTTCTCAATCCTGGAAATTAGCATGCATCGTTCCCATTTTAAAACCCAATAAAACGCCGTCAGAAATTGATAGCTATAGGCCAATCTTCCTATTAGCTTGCCTCGGTAAATTGTTTGAAAAAATTATTGTCAATCATGTGGTATGCCAACAAGCAAAAATTGCTCAGCCCAAACCAAGCTGCATATAAAAAACATCATGGTCCCATTGACTATTTCCTACACATTGACCACTTTATTTCAAATGCACTCTCATCCAGAAATCATATTTCATTACTCTCAAAAGACTTCCAGAAAGCTTTTGACCGAATCGGAGTCCAAATTATCATGAGGCAACTAGAAAAATTTAAAGTAGGCCCAAAAATTTTAGCGATTGTAAAAAACTTCCTCTTAAAAAGAAAGTGTAAGGTCAGAATTAATGGGTTTTTATCACCTATAAAACCTATAGATGATGATACGCCCCAAGGCTCTCCTTCATCAGCTTTTCTTTTTATAATCGCATTCGACGAAATAGCAAATTTAGCAACTAATCACAGAGGCATTGAATGTCAACTTTATGCTGACGATGTAGTATTCTTAGCCAAAATTTCAGACAGGTTGTTCACCTATTCAGAAGCATTCTGAATGACATAGAATCATGGTCTTTATCGTCAGGGACATCCATATTACTTGAAAAGACTAAAACGCTTCACATTTGCAGGAAGCAAGCTTGAACTGGCTTTCAAATAAGCCACAATGGAACTATTTTAAGCTCCGCAACCGAAATTAACCGTATTGGCCTTATTATAGACTCTAAATATAGCTTTAAAAACCATTGCAAATATGTAAAAGACCGCCTTGTAACAAGA
Organism: Rhagoletis cerasi; assembly: GCA_029783565.1. Lineage (NCBI taxonomy): Eukaryota > Metazoa > Arthropoda > Insecta > Diptera > Tephritidae > Rhagoletis > Rhagoletis cerasi. Next base: position 10,627 of record JAPVRG010069192.1, read on the forward strand.
TTAAATATTATTGTATCTTACGTCTAAGAAAAGCGCTATCAAACCGGCATCACTCGTCAACGTCACGAGGGCTCTACTGCTATCAAAGATCGATTACGCTTTGCCATTTTATGGAAACTGCGAGAAACGCTCCCTAAAGCTAATATCCACACCTTACCACATCACCATAAGAACATCACTCCGAGCGTTCCCAACAACACCGCTGAAAAATTTGTTCGCCGAAGCGAGCCTCCCCAGTATAATGAACAGAGTTAGCGACTGCACCTATCGTCTCCTTCCAAAACTGTACCTAATCCTCAACAAATATCATCATTGCAAGGGACTGGACTTTAACAACGCTTCGAACAGGAAAACAAGGCCAATAATACTATCAGTTATCTTTCGTTGTCTAAACTTCTTTAGACAACATAATATACAACCTTACTCCAAACATCAACAAACAGAAGCATATCCGGCTTGGGCCATCAAAAATACTTCCTTCACCATCAAGACTATGCTACTCTGTAAAAAAAAATCCAGATAAATATACAGATCATTATTTGCATCCGAGCTAGCCAAACTTCTAAACTCAGGTTGGGATATATTCTTCACAGGTGGCTCAAAAACTTCGTTCTCGGCTTCTTTTGCTGTGACAAAAGAAAACGGCGAATTAATCAAACATGGCCTGCTACACTCCATATGCTCAGTATTCACGGCGGAACTAGCTGCCATATATGAAGCCGTCAAGTTTACTTAACAGAATAGGGGGAAGTACGTCATATGCACAGACAGCAGATCCTGCATTGATGCTATTGAGTCACCAGCTAATACAGTAAGAGATACTGTCGCCATTCGTAACACGCTTCAAAGTTCTCCAAATAAACTGAAATGTATGTGGATTCCAGGACACATGGGACTCAGAGGTAACGAAAATGCTGATGCCGCTGTTAAGAACGAAGCAAATAGTCCATCCATCTATCACTGCCATCTAACGAAAGAAGACATAATGTCTGAGATATCCCGACGGCGTCACTCCACTCTTCTGGATGACTGAAAATCCTACACCTACCACTATGCAACCGTTAACCCAACAAGGACCCACCCCACATTTCCATCTGTTTTGCCTGAAAAGATATTGAATCCTTTCATTCGTTTACGTCTTGGTCACACCATACTCACACACTCTCATCTTTTGAATCGTTCACCGCCAAACAAATATCCCTACTGCGACGAATTAATATCATTGGAGCACATACTATAATTTTGCCAAAAAATACCAAATCCCAGCAGCACCGGTTTTGGATGCTCAAATCCTCTCGATCTGCTCAAAGAGCCCTCGTCAAATAACATCAAGACAATATACAACTTCCTTAAATCAAATGACTTGCTAAGACGGATATAGTTAATACTTGTAATTTTAATTTCACCTTAAACTTAATAACCTTGTAATTTAGCATAATGTAATTAATCAGACAGCGATGGCCTTTGTTGCTAGCGCTGCCATTTCTAAAACTTATATTAATAACTTGCTATTACATAAGTTAAGTAAAAAAAAATTTAAAAAAATCTTCTGTAGATATTGCTCTTGCTGCTGCTGCATTATTGCTGCTGTTTATGATCTCTTCCTTGGTCTGCTTTCCACCCATCTTGCTTGAGCTGTTTCAGTTTTTGGAATAGCTACTTCTTTTGTTGTCCTTGGCTGATGTTTGTAACCCTCTGCAGCTCAGCACAATATCTCTGGTGACGCCTCTCCCTTCCACCACATTCTTTGGGTTTGAACTCATTTTATTGCCTGAATTCTTGCAGTTTTTAACTATAGCTTTTTTTCTCTGTCGGTACTGCTCTATGGTGATGGGTTTTAGCCCTACTGTCTTCGGTGTAGGAATATAAATTCGATATTCCTCTCTGGGTGCTCAGGTTTGTATCCTTGTTACCCCACGTAATCTTTTGGTTTCGGTCTTGTTAAGGATGGAAGGGTCCTTGTAGTTTATTAAGTTTAGGTCCGTTAAGGGCAGGATCGCCATGTAATGTCGCAGGATAGCCATGTAATGAGGGTCAACTAATATTGTCTTGTAACATACATTCAAGGCAGGATATCTCAAACGAAAATCTGAGTGTGAGTATTGCTTAACTCTCCAGCCGAAGTTTGTACATGCATTAAAATTCACGAATTTTTGATTCTAAAAGCAAAACCCAAAGTAATTAAATCGAGAATGATTTTATTCCGGCTCAGCACCTTCTTTTATATGCTTACAATCTAAATTCATAGAGCCCGAAGGCATTGGAAACGACGAGCTTACACTACTGCTGCAAAGTTTTTATCTTAATTATCTAAACGACAACATGACTTTGACATGAAAGAAGAGGAAAAACCTTATCTGTCGCTCGAATAATAGAAATACATAGATCTAATCTGGCCACAACCACGGGCGTGGTGTAGCTCTGTCGCCGCCAAAATAATTATCTACATAAGAGTACGTGGTAAAATAATTTGACAGCCCGTAGCTCGTCGTTTTCAATGTGTTTCAAGTTCTATTTCTATGTGTGATCAATCATTTACATTGGCCACTACCTATATCCCTTACTTTTAATCAAAATCTATATATTAATAGGCTGCACTCTCCCCCATACAACCAGTTGCGAGACCACATCGTATAGTATGCATACATAAATCCCTTTGAAAGTTATATTGACATGTTTGTATTGGTCATTGGCAGTGCACTGGGTAGTAATGATTTATAAATTACGCTTTATTAATTTATAATTTATAAACAAAAGTTTTGACAAATATAAGGAACTCTCCACAAATTCTCCAAACGTTCTGTCCTAAAGTCCGATAACTGTCGAGCGGTCAAACGATATCCGCTCACTGTGAAAACACCTACACCTTTATACATATGCGACAAATGCATATGTATGCTCTCTTTGATATTACAAATGATTGCCATTAATTATTTCCCTACGAAACCCAAAATCTTTAAAAAATTTTACCGAAATTATTTTCAACGTAAAATAAAGGGGCATAGTTATAGTCGAAATAAAATTTGATTTTAAGTTGGATGAAGCAGTTTTAACAGATAGCACATATAAAATTGTGTCAAAATGCTTCAACTAACTTAAAATAACATTTTGTTTCGACTATGACTATTCCCCAACGTCTGTAATAGAAGTGGTTTTTAGGGGCTTATTTTCCGACACAAAATTCACATAAAGGGCACGTGTGATTTTAAGTTAGTTAAAGCTTTTTGTGCTATCTGTCAAAAATGCTGCAACTAACTTAAAATCACATTTTGTTTCGACTATTAAAAAGTTGATCAAATTTGAGCACCTGGGACGTCACGAATTTTTGAACAAAGTGGCAACAACC
>JAPVRG010069261.1:0-22115 GCA_029783565.1 Rhagoletis cerasi
TTACCATCTCTTACCATCACATCATAAAACCCACATCACCAAAATTCAACAAATAAATCGATGTGCTACGATCACTATTAAAATCATCAATATGTACAATTAAAATCGAAGAGTTTTATTTTGTCACCAGCGCGATCTTCTAGAACAACTGTTTAACCTCTACAAGGGAAAAAATTGCAGCAAACTTAGCATAAAACGCTAACAACTTTACGGTCAACGGTTTTTCCTATCTACTATGCGGCACAGGTTTTTCTACGTGGACTAAGGCCAGCCACGAGACAAGCCTAAAAGAATGTCGATAGTGCCACAAAATCGTGTAGTCATGTGTGAAAGGTTCGTCCACCTTTTCACGTACACAACCGCCTATTGTAATAAGAAAGATCCTGCAGTATTTTGGGGTGCGGGCAAATAATTTAAACATTTTAAAATTTATTAATTTCATTTTTAAACACGAGTTCTAAGGCAATTTTCACCATCATTGGTTAACAATAACCGCCAGTTAAAGATCGTCACCTTTTAATAAAATCAATGGCTTTATTAAATTCCTCCTAGTACCGTTGTTATACATTCTTGCTCTTGAGAGCAGAAATGGAAATTAAAAATTTTTAATTTAAAAATCTACGTTACGTCGTGTTACGATTTCGGAGTTTCAATTAATTTTATTTCATTAATTCACCCAACTTCGTTCCATCCCATTTTGTTCCCCTACTGAAAAATGACATCACTTTTGACGTTTCTTTGTTTTTTTTTTGTTATTACATTTGTGTCAAGTGAAAATTGGAAAAATTTGCGCTGAGCTACTCCAGCGATTTATTCGAAGCCAGAAAATATAAAAATTACGGATTTCTTTATCGATAATCGCAACGCTGCCTACAATAATGGCGGATCCAAAATTCGAAAATTTGCCTGGGATTGTAAGTACATCTACGGCAATTCGCCTGCGCACATAAATTGGAAATTCAATAAACCTGACTCACCCAGCAAGCGCATTTGTTTGTTTGACTGTCAGTACCAACAGTACCCCGCCCCTTAATCGTTTATATTTCTACCTTTGTTCCATTTAAGGCTTATGACCAACCCGATGTGTATGAGACACCCGATAATCCTGAACAAGATACCTCGGACTACTATGAAGAAGAACCGGAGAATGAGTCAATCGAGCGCTTGCACATTTCTACGCGTGACTCGTACAACCGCTTCCGTGGCGCTACACTTGACGGCAGCGTCGATTTCTCGGACCGCATCGGACGGCGGTTGTGCACAGGCTATGATGCGCGCTCTGGCGAATACGAGCTAGTCGGCGTAGGTGAAAAGGAGACGCCAGTGCAGAAATGTCGGCGACTGCAATGTGAAATGAACGAACTGATGGATGAGGTAGCAGCGCTCCAAGTGGATCGCAAGATCGCACAAGAGGAGAAGGAGTCATATGATGCAGTGGCAACGGTTATAGCAACTGCGAAAAAGGTGCTGGATTCGTTACGATTGGAGCAAGTGTTGGGCAAAGAGCAAGTGGCCACTGCAGCTGATAAAGAAGTGAAGCAGTTGATTGGTGAGTTAAAATTGATAATTATTTTGAGTTTTAAACTTTTTATCGCTACTTTTAATTAACTCCTCGCCAAAATTGCGCAGGTCAAGTGGAAGAATTCAAGAAATCTGGTCTACTAACCGCTATACCAATGCCGGGTACTGATTTGGCCGCCTCTGCTCGCATTGCTAAACTAGAACATCGTTTGCATCAACTGGAACAAGCAATTGGCGCACAACCGGAAAAACTCAGTCGTCTTACAGCCGTAACAAACACCACAAACGTATTAGAAGCTGTACATCAACTTAGCACAAAAGCAGCTTTGCTGCAAGTTGACAAACTGGATCTCATCGAATCAAGGCTGGTTACACTCACAGGCAAATTGGATGCTATAGCTGAGAAATCGAGTGGTTCGGCTGAGGATGCGAAACGTGATCAGAAAGTTATCGAACTCTATGATATTGCAAAACGCACGGAACCTGTTGCTGAAATCCTACCCGATATTATTGAACGCATGCAGGCGCTCGAAGCGTTGCACAAATATGGTGAGTGAAGATAAAAGCTATTATTCATTTATAAAAAAAAAAATATAATTGCTTTACTTTTCTTACACAGCCATGAACTTTGCTAAAATAATTGCTGAGATTGAGGAGAAACAAACTACGATAACAACCAGCTTGGTGGGCAACAAAGAGTTGCTGCATTCAGTACAGGAAACATTCGCACAAAATCTAGAAACGATCAACAAGGAAGTAGCTAAAGTGGAGGAACGCGTGCAGGCAATTACGGGCAAAAAGTAATCGTTGTGCTGCGCAAAGTTCAAGGCTTAATACACGCTGAAGCAACTACTTTTTGGTTAAAGACAGAAATTAACTTATTTAGTTTGCTAAAATATTCTCAATAGTGCAAGTATTGTAATTGTCCTTTTTAAGTTAAAGTTTAACTGTGAATTTTTGATAAATTATAAACCAGCGTTGTGCTGCAAAAACACTAATAGATGCGAATAAAGAATAATGTGCTTTAAAATGTTGGAAGTTTTTAGGGAAAGTTGGAGACGACGTTGAAGTTTGTGGAGTTCGTGCCCCGAATTTCCTACCTTCTCGTACAATGGAGGGAGCACTCAGTATTAGGTGAACACTCCACGATATTACAATTAAAAAAACTACGTCATTAAATGCCGACCTGCTTGCATTCACCCTTTTTTTGTTTGTGAAAATAAAACATCCCTTAGTAATTTACAATTTTTATTTAAAGCCTTTTTATTTATATTATTCATAATCATAATAATAATCGTCATAATAATAATAATAATAAGTTATAATAGTGATACGCTCACGTATAATATCTAGAGATAGTACACATTTAGCTTTGAATAAATTTCATACATTTCCTGTACTCCATTTTGTTTTTAACTTTATCTGCGTCCAATTTTTTTTCTCGCATTTATTTATTTTCGCTTCATGTATACATATTTATTCCTTTCAACAGCATGTCTACATTCATATGTATGTATTTTATTTATTGAACTCCATTTTTTCTTTACGAATGTTATACTCCTTAACCCTTCGTGTGCCTTTGTCATTTTACTATACTTATGAATATATGTATGTATGTTTGCATGTATTTATATATCTTTGTTTATGTGACGTGTATACAGGGTGTCCCAGAAATAACCTGCCAAACTTGAGAAGGTAGGTGGGGGGTGAGCTCCCTGATAAGCAAAAATTTTTCAGGTAAAAGTGTCTTCATTTTTGAAACATTGCAATTTTTTTTTAATTTAAAAAATCGGACCTTTTCGCGTATTTTCCTTAACTGCATGTAAAAAAACAAAATTTTAAATTTTTTGTTTTAATTTTTTTTAGTTTTTTTTTTTATTTTACATGATGTGAAAATACATGAAAACGTCCGATTTTTTTAATTAAAAAAATGTAAAAATTTCAAAAACGGTGACACCTTTACTGAAACATTTTTGCTTATCAGGGAGCTCACGCCCCACCTACCTTCTCTTCAAGTTTGGCAGGTTACTTCTGGGACGCCCTGTATATATATGTATGTTAATGCTTGTAATAATGTTTTCATGTGTTAGTATGTATGTATTTATATGTGAGTGTATGTGCATTGCTATTTATTGGGGAATGTTTTGACGGCTATAATTGCATGTACATATTTGCATTGTTTTTTTGTTTCTTTAAAGTACATTCTAACTTTTTGGTCTGTTTTCATTTTCTAAATCCAACTTAAATGCCTCCCAAATTGCACGCAATAATTCGCTCACTTTTAGTTTTGTTTTTGTTTTTCAATTTCTTGGTTTTAAGAGTATAAGACATATATTTAAATAATTTATTGTTGCTTTTTTCTATTTGTTACATGTGTATATACTTTTTCTCACAGTGTATATATCGGTCTGAAAGTGTTATACTTTTTATTTCAATACTCCTTGTTTACGTTATCATTTTTTATAACTTTTTAAACGTAACGCTTTTAATTGTTCTTATTAAGATTTCTATTCTTGTTTGAATCAAATTTTCTCCTTCAATAATTTTTCCACTTCAATACTTTCACTAAATATATATATATATTTAACTTTCCACATCCTAATGTTTTACAAGCGAAATTGAAATCGTCTAAAATGGAGCGCTTTCACTCACACTTTTTTCGAAAAAATAACGTCAAGTACCAAGCTGTAAGCTTATATATAAAAAAATGAAAAAGTTATTTGCTTGGAAATAAAAACCGAGTATCACAAATCATTAAAAATTTTCAAAATTATTTCCTCTGTTTGTATAGAAAAAAAGGTTAAGAAAAAATAAAAATCCTCGCCTCTCTGAACGCTTAACATTCGTTCCACTGCATGGAACAACGAAAGCGCCTAACGCCAAGCTTACTATAAAGCTTGTAAGGCAAAGCTGCAATAGTCCAATTCCTTTTCAATAGCATCGATCGTTTGGAAAGCTTGTGAGTTTAAAAAGCTTTCGCTATTTAAAAAAGTCAGAGTTGTAAAATGAAAGCTTTTAGAATGAAAGCGCCTGAAAATGAAAGCTTTAACAATAACTATTATAGGAAAAAATGCTAAGACGAACGACAGAATTATGGTAAGTATAAATTATTTTTCTTATATGCGGGCATACGGGCGTAGCATACTTTTGAAGCTCGGTACAACTTGCTAAAATTGCTATCATAAGATTTAACTGCTACAAAAAAAACTGTGCTTTCTGCCAAATTAAAAAAGTATAGACAAGCTTTTAAAGCAACGTTGGCAATAAAAAATAAACTTTGAAGCTTTGGGCTTCAACTTTGGGTTCGAAAGCTTTTAAACTGTGAAAGCTAGTGCAGCTAATAATTTGAAAACACTTTGCGATAACTTTCTTGAAAGTTATTTCTGGATACCTGTCGTAAATTTATTTCAATAAGCAAAGCTTACGGACACTATATACTAAATATTTTTTAGAGCTTTTTTAAGTTTTAAAATTTTTAGACTGGCCCTCTTAATTTCGCAAGACTTCAGCTGCGAAAGTTGGATCAACTTTTATTAGAAAAGTTTTAAGGGAGTTTTTCTGTGAACAACTCTTAAGTTGGGAAAATAATTCTGAGTTTAAGAACATAAAAATATTTTAGTAATAAAGCCTTTGAAGCAGATTTCTTGAGAGTTTTTTTGTAGCTTATGAGCTTAAAATTTTTAAAGGCTCATTTTTCCTGGCATATAAAATATTTAGCTTTAAAAAAGAAAGTATTAGTGAAAGTCGGGTTTTATGTTTCCTGGCTTTATATCTCCAAAATCTCCTCTATTTTTCCTATGCATACGTTTGTTGCTCTATGCCCACTCTTGGTTCATCGACTCGCAAATAGCTGCATGAAAACTAATTTGAAGGAAGTTCGTATTTTTGTTGTAGAAACGTAAAAGGTGCAGTTTTTAGTAGCTTTTTCTCACTTTTACAGCTTTCCTCAGCGTTTTCTTAAATTTTCCCTTGTTTTGTTTTTATACTTTAAGAGACTTTGTTGAAGCTGCCTTCAGATCATTTCCCAATCTTTTGCTTTGTAATTTGAGAACTTTTTAGAAAACGGTTTTCTTTCATTCTTGGATTTGCCTTAGTTGCATTAGCTTTTGACAAAGCTTTTGAAGATTTGTCCTTAGTTATGGAGCATTCTTGAACTTTTTCTCAATTTGTTCCCTGTATGTATATCCCCTTTTTACATTAGAGGTTTTGTTGAAACTTTCTTGAGGGCTTTCTCAACTTTAAGTTTATTTGCCAGCCATGAGCTTTTTCCAGTGTGCTCTCTTTTTTCTCTATGCATTTCTGTTCGAAAATAAGAGCTTTGAATTAAAGTACCTATGTGCATGGACCTTATTGCCACTGAATTGTTGATCAATTTCGACTATTTTTAAAGCTTGCTTCAAGTGCTGAGAATATTTGAAAAACGAACTGTGGAAAAATATGCAACGAAATCAAAACAAGAAAATTAATTTCCGATACTTCTAGAAGTGATGTAATCTTAGTGTAGTGGTGAATTTAAAAATTATATTAAAACTTTAATATAGGTATACGAGTATATTCTCCAAAGAAGTTTTGGAGTTGTAAGATTAAAAAAAATGTTGGTTCTCACAGACGATTTTTGAAGTTTTTTTACTTCCTACTATAAACTCAATAAGAACTTACCTTTTGATTGCACTTTTCAGTTTTTCAGTTTATTGTTATTATAGAGTTACGTTTTCATTGCCCTCTCTTTCTCTCCTTCAGCTGTCACTATAATTATGAGAGTTGTAATGTGACTTAACTACGATTATCAACTAGTATTTGATTTAATTTTTAATAAACTATATTTTAATTTAATCACTATTTCATATTTTTTTATTTAAAAAAAATTTTTTCAACATAAATCTTTAATCAGACAATGTATTTTTTCATCTCTTAAATAATTGTTTTCTTTTTTAAAATTTTGTTTTCCTTTTTACACTTCTTTTTAACTTAATAATTCTTTCATAAATAGATATTTTTTAAATATTTGTTTCAAAGAGTTTTTCCTCCAATTATATTTTTATTTTTTAATTGTCTTACTTCTTTTTTTTTGAATTTATTATGTTTTACTTTTCTCTGCATTCTTGTGGAATCCATATTAGTGCATTTTACGTGTTTCTTAAGTTTGCACGCTTAAAACGCGACTATGTTTACATACATTTTTAATTATATTTTCCATTCTGTATTTGTTTTGCTCTAAATACATCGAAAATTTGCTTGATATACATTTAATAAATATATATGTATATTTTTCTTGAAAATTTCAGCTTTCAAATGATAGAGGGAAATTATGAAAAAAAATATACTTATAAATTATAAAAAAAAAAATATTTGCCTACGTTACATAGTACATACATTAGCGTGTTTGCTACTTACATACTCTTTGCCCCAAACCTTTTGTTGCCAATTAAACTAGCGCAATTTCAACTACATACATAAATACATTTGCTGTGCAATTTTTTGTTGTTTTTTGTTTTTTGCTCTTTACAATACGTTTGTGTTACATAGCTACATTTACACATTAAAAGCGGTAGAAATAAAATTTAAAAATATGTACTTTAAAAGTAGTATAAAATATTAAATATTTTTTTATAATGCTTTTAAATGGATAAATAAAAAGTAATAATATCAAAGTTCGTTTGAAAGACTATTTTTTCTATAAGCCTGAGTTTCGCTTAGTTTCAACTATTTACAAGAAATTAAATCTAATAAAAATAAAGACAAAAAATTTAAATTATTGCCACTTAAAAATGTTTAAAAGATCTAAAATATTTAAATAAATATCTTCTCTAATAAAAATTTTTATTTGTTCATGTTGCTTTCTCCTTTAATGCTTTTTAATAGATTTTATTCTGATAACAGTGAAGCGTATTTAAATTTTTCTTGCAATTTTTGCTCTTAGTTTTTTAGGTTTTTTCATACAATTAGAATAGATGCATAAATATTTTTTATGTTTTTGTCTTCTTTATACTATTAAATTTTTTTTTGTTTTTAGAAAATGAGAAAATTCACTACAAAAAAATTTCAGTTTTACATATACAGCGTTTACATTCTTTATATACTCCACACATTTGCTAACTCAACTCCAGCGCAATGCCAATCGAACAACAAAAAAAGATTTACATATTTCGCCTCTTCAATTTGTATGCGATGGAATCCAAAACTACTTGGACCAAATGCTTCTAATCCTGCCAATATTTATTATATTTGTTTTCGTCTGCCTTGTCTGTTTGCGCTACTGAGCACATTTCATTGCCTTTTCCTAGCCTCCACACTTATTTGACTTATTTATTGTTAATGTGTGAGTGTATGTATGTATGAGTATGGTGTATGTGATTTTTGCGCTCAGTGGTGTATTGGTTTATTTGATTTTTATTTTTTCATCCTTACTTTCACCTTAACTTTTCTATTAGAACTTCTCTTCGATTTCCATTTGCTTCGCTGGCTTCACATACTTTTTTAGTACATAAATGGTATGTATATAACTGGCTATACACTCATTTGTATATATATATGCATGAATGTATGTGTTTATAAGTATATATCTCCTTTGCTTATAGTATATAACTAAATAATATTTCTTTTCTGTGTGTTGTTATACTTTTTGCATATACTGTTCAGAAACACTCTGCCCTCCGTTTCTTAATACACTAATACGGATTCCATCGTAATTGTATCTCATTTATTGTTTGTCTGTGCATTTGACGCCGTTGTAGCTTGGATTTGTGATGCGGTTTGCGATGCCGACTCCAATGTGCGACGTGCCAGTCTTGACCTGAAATAGAAAATTAGACAAAGTTTAAGAAAGCCGTTAGATTAATGTCGCTCTAAGGCGAAAAATGGGCCTAGGCGCGTTTTAAACTAAAAAATCAAGATTCTTGTAGCATATCCGCACGAGCTCTGGGTATACTTATGCCAATAAATATGTTGGTTTTTAAGCTATTTTGTTGAAATGCACCTTAAATGAATGCTCAACGCTTTTAGTGCTGAAGTATGAAATCAAGTTTCAGTTACTCCTTAAAAGAAAGGTGAAATACTTGAATGCACTTTTTCGGTAAAGTTGGGAATGTAGCAGGTTTAAATACGAGTAATTGTACTATACCTCTCACTTTAATAAACCAGGGAGTGATTTTGAGCAGTAAGCATCTATGTACTTAAATACAATTGAGAGCTTATAAAAGCTTCTCACGTGACTGCCTCAAAAACACATTAGAGCTTTTTATGAATGAACCTTTTAATCTTGAGAACTTTATATTTCCAAAAGCTCATTTTTTACTTTAAGCCGTCCTCTATTTTCTATTTTCTACAACTTTAAATAGAAACTTTTAATAAAATTACACAGCAGAAGAGAGCTTTTGAAAGCTTTTTGAAATATTCTTTTCTGAAATCTCAAATTTCTTCTCGCAAACTCGCTGTTTTTACTGTGCGCTGCTTTGGTTTCATGCATTCCTTTCACTCGAAAATTAGATTTTCGGAGCACTTTGATTAATTTAAACTTTTGTTCTTGGAGCTTTTTGAGCTTTTCGCTAATTTTTCCTTTGTACACTACTTTTTACTCAGGAGCTTTTGTTTGAGCTTTCTTTCCTCAGCTCTGAGCTTTTTTACCATTTCCTGACTAAAAGTGCACAGCAACAAGGAGCTTCCGAGTTTTTTTTTTATATTTTTTAATCCATTTTTTTCAAAGCTTTCTTCTATAACAATGCAGTCCTTTGATTGCATGCGTGTCTTTCATTCGAAAATTAGATTAATGCTTAAAATATCAACCAGCGCCATATACTCCAAATGTATAATTTTCTTTTTTCAAAGGACTGGAAACTCTTTACTTCTGCAGTACCCATAAATTTGTATGCTTTTAATAACAACATCTGTTCAACCAAAGCCTTTTCCTAATTGCCTTTACTGGGGTACTGAACTAAAAATCTACTCACTTTATTTGTCCAGCCAATAGTGGATTGATGGCGTACAACCAATCGTGTACCTCCTTATCGCCCAACGTTTGCAGCAGATAGCCGCGATGCTTGGTGACAACGCTGAAAAGCAATGAAAAAAGCAATAAAAAATGTCCAACTCGTTAAACAAAAAAAAGCTCTCCAAGAGCACTTCTAAAAGTGAAATATTTTTCTTCCTCCTCTTTTCCTTACCTAAATGTATTGGGTATCTTCACCATAGCCGCCTGATCTTCGCTGCATTCAACTTGAGCTGTCGCTAAATTCAATACTGCACGCTCAACTGGATCCTTCTCGGATTTGTAGATGAAAACATAAGGGCGACGCACAATCTTCAAATAGATTAAAAATAGTGTAATTGCGAGAAGATTAAAATATACTTCCTACTCTCAACTTACCACCCAACGCTTCTTCCAACCCGAACCGCCATGCTCCAACACATTGAGCAATCCCTTGCGCGCCACAACAGCGCTCACACGTATCTCTTCCAACTCGGGTACGTACAGCCGCAGCGGTAGGGCCGGTTGTGTTGCGGGTGCGGGTGCCTCCCAGCCATTGGGCGCATCAGCACGATCGGGTGAGCATAATCTGTAAGAAGTTCATAAAATTATTGGCGAAAAAACAAGGCGAATAAGATACTCAGTATGAAGGTAAAAACGGTGAAGTGAGAAGCATACATTGAGAGGTTGAGGAGGTAGATGTAAATATAAAGGTACTCAAAGCTGATAACGAAGGTTAGTGAGTGGAAAATGTGAGAAAAAGTTTATGAAAAGTTGTATGTACGCAAATCGTATTCGTGACGCAAAATATTAGTACTGGTTATAAAAATGTGTATGTATTCTTATGTATGTGAGTATTAGTTATTTGATTAGTACGTATATTTGTTAAGCAAATGTGTTAAGCTTGAAAGTTTACTGTACGACAGCGATTTTTCAAACATTGAGATATTTAAATATTAAAAACAGTTATAGAAATTACAGTTATACATTATGTGCATTTGAATTGTTTTTATAATGTTACACGTACATATACAGCTCATTCATCTCGCTAGAAATAAATTCAGCGCACAGTTAATTAACTTTACAAGCATATTCAGCTCATTCAGCGCTTAAAAACCTTTTCAGCAAATATTTTGCTGTTCGGCTTTTACATTTAGCATATTTTAGATCTTATGCCAAGTGAATTCAGTCTATTCAGCGCAATCACTGCCATTTATTGGAATTTAAACTTTTTCTAAATTGGTGCTTTGGAGCTTTGCAAAAAGATTAATAGCACAGTGAGTTTTGGCAAATCCAGCGAAATTTTTCGGGTTCAGCAGTCTATTTAATTCTGGCCTTCGGAGATTTTATTTGTTAAGCTTCTTTTCGAATATATGTGCTGAATGCTGTTTTATTTTGAAATCACTTGATCAAATTGAAAAAAAGGATAGAAAATTTCAATTAACTGACGTTTTATTTGTTAACCTTTATTTCTCGAATGCATTTGTGTTGCAGCGATTCAGCACCCTATTTTCTGAACCTTAACGCCTCCAGAGATTAAAATTATTTTGTTGTTTCGGAAACACATGCAATTGTTTTGCAAATCAAAATTAGTTTTAGCGTATTCAGCAGTCATTTACAATTTGGCTGAAAAATTCTTTTTTATTTTATGTACCACTAAACTACGTACTACTATTATTATCAGTTTCAGCTTATTCAGCGCAATCATTTACAATTCAGCTGAACTGTTATCTGAATTTTTTGGACTACTGAACCTCTTACTATTACGCTAATTAGATTTTAACGTATTCAGCGCATTATAAACACAATTCAGCACACACTTTTCTGTTTTTTTTTTTACTCTGAGCTTGATACTGTTTGGTTTACTTTTTTAACGTATGCTTTTCTGCAACATCTGTGTTTGAAAAATGCTCTTTTTCTATGTTCTCTAAAAAATAAAAATAATTAAACATTTTAAAAGCAAAGCAACTAAAAACTTAATACGAATTCAAAATTTTAAATAAACCAGAAAATTACCTTCGTCTAATTTTTGGTGTTGTTCTAATAAGTTGAAATTTTGTATTTAGTTTATACCAAATTAAGACATTTACGAACATTACATAAAAAGAAAAAGAACATAAAAATAGAGTAAAAATTTAGGATTTCAATATTTTTGATAAAATTTTTATTTTGGTTACGGTTTTTGTTAAAAAGGGGTTAAATTTGATTTTTCGCTCTCAAGTAAAGAATTTAAATTTTTTTTTAATTAAAAGGTAACAATTCAAAACCATACACTGGGGCTCTGCGGCAAATAAAAACTCAAAATACGGCTACTTACTCCATGGAGCTGCTAGAGATGCAGCTAACGGTCATGTCAGCGCAGCCCTCATCGCTGGGCGACACATCTGACTGGGTGGCTGGCTCTGCTGTGGGGTCTGTTGATTTGCTGTAGGTGCCTGTGAAGAGAGTATTCAGAAGAGATTTAATATGTATAAAAAAAACTCAAGCTCTTGCGCTTCCACCACACTCACCCTGCACCAATTTCAAGCACTTCAGCAACAACTCCTGCTCCCGTTGATTGTATTCCCGCTCGGCCACAATCTGCTGTGGATCCTTGACGGGTGTCTGCGGTGATGCTGGTATGACCATATGTACTGGTGAGGTGGCTGCACGCGCTGCCAAATTGCACACGTCCTTCTCGGTCTTCGTGGTTGGATTTGGGTTGGTGTCCATGCCAAGGCGCTCGCGCAACAGCAATAAATGGCGCACACGTCCCACCTCCTCGAGACGTGTCAATTTTTCCAATTCCCATTGGTGATCGAAAATGAGCGAATCGCCACGTGGACGCCAGCCAGAAAGATTCTCTTCGCCGCGCACATAAGTGGAGCTGGTATCGAGGACACGTCGCTGGCGTCGTTGTACACCTTTTTCGAAAATTGTACGGGGGAATATGAAAGAAATGATGGCATTAGTTGAGGTTTTCAGTGAGCGCGTAGCGAAAGCGAAACTTTTGAAGCTTTTCAGCAAGTTTATACATATGTAATTTACTTATGTGATGAAAGATTTGAATATTTAAAAAAAAAATGTATTTAGCAGCTTCAAGCATTAATTCTAAACAAGAACGCTTTCGAACGGCAAATAACAACAACCAACACTACGTTAAGAATTTCTACCTGGACTACCTGCTTCAGAGGCTCTACGCAATGACAATTCATAAACGCCCGATAAGCGGTTGGCTTCGGGATTGCGATATTGACCGGAGAAGAGGTGTTTCAACGAACGTGGTCCGGTGCGTGCATCGCGTCCATAAATGACCATGCTGAGGTCTTTGGTAATGATGGCTGGGCGTGCGCAATTTTCGAGCTGCAAAAGAGAAAGGAATAGAATGTGTTTAGGTTTTTTTTTGTCATGCATTTAGCACACATTAAGCGGATTTTCAGCGCGTGCATTCGAAACTGTCATTACATTTTAATGCAGGTGAAATATAATTTTGTGCTGGCAAGCACAGATTTTAGCCATTCACCTTGTTCAGCGCAATTTAAAGCATTTAATACATAGATATTATTCGACCAACGCTTTTTTGCGATTCAGCTCAATTTAACGCAATTCAGCTCAACAGTTTATTTAACTATCTGCAACTTTTTCTGTATTTAGGCAATTAAGCGCATATTCAGCTAGTCTTTCCTTATTCAGCGCATACAACTTACCTCTAAATAA
Source organism: Rhagoletis cerasi (assembly GCA_029783565.1). NCBI lineage: Eukaryota > Metazoa > Arthropoda > Insecta > Diptera > Tephritidae > Rhagoletis > Rhagoletis cerasi. The sequence goes on from JAPVRG010069261.1 coordinate 13,181, forward strand.
GCACTTAAAGTAATGTAAATAGTCTCGCCAGCCTGCGTCACGCGATTCAGCAAAGTAGAATTGTGTAAGCTCGAATCCCAAGCAGCCTCAAAGCGATAGAATGAACGATCATCACCGGGTACCTCCAAAGTCTCGCCAGGGAACAAGCCCAATGACAAAACACACGAGTCCTCATCCAAATCATCCGAAGATTCTGGTGTATTGCGTATGCGACCAACAACCAATTCGCGTATATCGCGCCATTTCACTTCGGCTGTGGGTTCGTGTACGATGGTAATGCGTATGCGACGCTGTATGCCCTGGTGGATCAAAAATAAACCGCGGCATGGAAGATCGTCGCTGTGTTCAACCACCTGAAACAAAAAAAAAAAAAATACACAAAAAAGTGGGTTATGCGAAACTTTGGTGTATCCGTAAAAGGAATGCATTATACTCACCGATGGCACATACTCGCCATTCGGTGCCAGCTCACATATTTCGAACCAAACCAAGACATCGTGTTTAGCCAAAACTGTCGAGGTCGATGGACATGGTAGTGGACCGAATTTGGGACTGCGCACCGGTTGGCTGATGGGAATGCTTGGGGGAAGCATGCGACGTGGTGGTGGACGAGAGACAAACTCTTGCTTGGCATCCTTGTGCAAAGGATGAGTTTGATAATGTCCAAAGATCTTAAACATGATCGGTTGTGTCTTCAAATACTCAATGAAGGACTTGGTAACGGGAACGGTAATCTGGAAATGAGCAAGAAAGATTCAATTATACCGTGCGCTACCAAATATAAATAAGAAACTGAGAGCTCATACGTTTTGAACATGGTAGAAGCCGAGAGGAGCACCAGATGCCGAGTTCTTGACTGGTTCGGTGGAGAAAGCCTCCTCATGACGATGCAAGAAGCTGTGCGGGGGTGAAAAAGCGCATGAATTGAGCCAAACTTACACTTGAGGTCAACTCAACCTATTCAACTTACTTGAACTGACAAAAGATGTCAGCGTATTCAGCGCCAATGCCAGTAGCCTGCAGTACGGTCACGCGGAATGTGAATTCCTTGCCGATCTGTAAATGTTCGCCAGGTTCTTCGTTAGCCTCCTGGCACTCAGAAGCTGAGTTCGAATCAATGCCACGACCGGAATCAGCATCCTCGAGCTCTACAAGAATGAGTCGTGAAAATGAACAGAGAGCAATAAATTATTATTTAGTTGCATGCAACGGAGAAAGTTAGTAATTCTGCACACCTTCAAGCTTGGTATCCAGTCCACCATTATCTATGTAACGCTGCACATCGTCTTTCTCGTTCAGAGCGCGATATTTCGGCTTGGCATCGTCCTCATTGAATATCAAGCGTGCCGATTGTTTGACGCCGTTGTTGAAGTCAATGGACTCCTCGTCCTGTCAGACGAAAATTAAAGATTTCCGGTGTGAGTTAGGGCGCGTAAAGCAGAACAAATTTCTTCTCTAGCACTTACCAATACCGGTTGCACGGCCACACGCAAGTAACCGCGTACATCGCCACGTTCATTGACAATCGCCACTTTGTGAACTAGTGGCACGGGATATAGTAAATTGCTGAGATAAATAAAAGAACGTCCGACCATGCGGAACCAAGGGAAACGATCATAGAATGGATCACCGCCAGTCAGACTCTCTACATTATAATCCGGTGAAGTGGGGCTGAGTTCAGCCTCGTTGTGATACATTTCGCGCATCAGCTCCAAGCGTTGCCTAAGTAGAGAGGATGAGAATGAAGAGTTTCAGCAAGTTATTAGTGGTGATGCAGAAACTATACAGTGTAAACATTGTAAGCTGGTGCAGTTCATGCGCAAAATAGTAAACTTTGTTAGAACGAAAAAAAAAAACAAATCTTTTATGCAAATAAAATGAAGTAAACATCAACGATTAAGTCGGTAGCGAGATGCCGAGTCGAACTTTGAGGGTTGGAAACTGTTAATTGGTAATTAGTTTCTTATTTTTTGCTGAGAATTTAAGATTGTCGCTCACCATTCAGATTTTTTGACAACTTTTGATCTTCAGTTAATATTTTGTACTTATTTGAACTTGTGAAACATTTGCGTTTTCTCTTTTAATTCATTGAACTTGTGGAACACGTTTTTTCTTAATTTTAATGCATTGAACTTGTGAAACACCAGTCACTCTTGACTAAAATATCGTAATCAGCAGCTCATACCACCATGTAATTCCTCAAAGGCACATTTATATTTTTATATACATACATATGTATATACAACAGAAAGACAGGCACGCAAAATTTCATAAAATAAATATTTTTACAAAATAAAAAACAATTAATTAAAAATAAGATATTAAACAAATTTACAAGAAATCATGCAAGTACTACCAAAACTAAATGGAGACTACCTAAAATGCCCGAAAGTGCTAGAGTTGTTAGAGGTGTCACACGTTAGGTCTTAACTTCGGGCACTGGTTCGTGCAACAACTTCTTGGAGCAGCTTTTTTTCTAACAGCGATCGTCACTCGCCAATGGCAATGACCATCCTCCGAGTTTTAGTATTTCCGACACAGGAAGGACTCGTCATAAAAACCTTCCTGCAGGTCAGCGGAAGCTGTAGACTCCTCTCTTTGTGTCGCAACATCTTCTAAGGGATCCCATAGTACAACGTTTTTCAGGGTATAATACAGGTTCTATGCAAAACATTTAACTGATGTAACAAGAAGATGTCTAAAAATTAGAGTTATTGGTATGAAGGGGCTTGAAACCTTAGCTACGTGAAAGTTTGATACCTTAGAGGAATAGATTAATAATGTTCTCCCTTCGCATCCTCTGAACTGCTACGACAGTAGGGAACAGATGAATTCTGAGTATCTTGAGACGTTCTTTTTCTTCTACTTTTTATTTTTTTCTATTTCCGGACTCCAAGAAAGCTAACTAATTAAATCTATCCGAAAGAGCAAACCCCAATTTGAGGATCCCGTATCGCCTGGTAAAAGGATGGGTTTGATCTTACGAAGACTAACAAGTACACATTACAAAAAAAGCTTGCAGGCAACCTGGTTGACCCAGAGGTGCTCGTGGTTATCTGGGACAGTGAACTTGAGGCAAATAAAGTGGGCTGCATATATCAGCGCGGACTGTCGAAGTCGTCGGGTGGCAGGAGCTTGCTAAAGGTGTATGGTATCGAGGGCTTTGTCCGAGCTCGATTTGTGCCCGAACGCCGGGTTCTCGATTTTTTTAGGGGTCGACCGCTATCCAAGCACGATACTGTCGTTCTGTGTGCTGAGCACAGTGAATTTTGTTTTATTGCATTCCCCAATATCTATTCAAAATTTGATTTTCCACTTTCAGATGAGAATCGGAATGAAACACACTTACGAATCTTATTAGCAGTAATGGAAGATTTAATTGAAGAGAGTTTGATTTGAAGTTTTTGTGGCAATGTGGCTTTTATTTCCTTTCAATATGGATAAGTCACAAGCACTCGGTACTTCGAAATCACATGCCGACATACACCCAGCGTAAATATTATAGCAGCGCGCCACCTATTGACAAGTTTTCACAATTTTTTTTTAATTTAATTTTAGTTTTATTTTTTATAAAAATATATAGATCATTAAATTTTCAAATTTTGCACAATACTAAAAAAAAATCAAAAAAATTTCTTAAAGGTGTCACCTTTTTTATTAAATTTCTTAAGGCATAAACAGACGGTGAAGTTGATCCGATCAGTATCGCGGATTAAGCGAGCCGCGAAGTCGTGGGTTCGAATCCCACGACCAGCAAACAGTTTTTTACAGTTTTGTTTTTTGCTTCAATTATTTTTATTTTTTTATGTGATTATAGTTGTTTTGGCCTTTTTAATTAAACTTACACTCTAAAAAATTAGATTTACTTGAAATGATTATGTGAAATAACAAATATAAAAAAAAAAGAAAATGAAACAAAATCTAATAAAATAAAATCTAATAAAATAAAATAATACTTATAATAAAAACATAAATAAATAAATAAAAAATAAAAACTTTAGGTACCGCCCAGAGTGAGGCTCGAACCTAGGTGATACTGAGTTATAATACACAGTTCTGACCGCTCGGCTATCGTGGATGCCAAGCGCGTTGGCTTTGTTTGCTAACTTGTTTGCTTTGTTTATTTTTGGCCTTTTTGGCCGTTTTGACCATTATTGTCATCGAAAATTCCCTTGATCCGACATAGTTTTTAGAATTAACTCTAGGACTTAATCCGGATCAAATGCAGTTAATTCCCGAGATAATTCGGAATTAACGAGTTCATCTGGATCAACGCTGCCGTCTGTATATGCTTTTAGAAAGATTTGAGTATGCAGTTTCATAGCCCATTCAATTTTAGTAGAAAAAGTGTAAGTTTGAAGAAGCTGGGGCTTACCGTTGATTTTTGGCAGTTTTTTTTTTGTTGAATGTGTCGCTCATTTTCGTTCACATAAAAAATCGTCGACCATACATACTCTGTATGGAAGAAAAACCACAACAAACAAATTGCCAAAAATCAACGGTAAGTTCTAGCTACTCTAAATCTTTCTTAGAAATCTAATTTATTGAAAAAAAAAAAAATTCTTTGAATGTTGCACAAAGTTTGAAACTTGGATTTGTATGGTTTTTGTTAAATAATGAACTATATTTTTATAAAAAAAAATAACTAAATTTAAAGCATATCAAATTCTGTAACTTTACAGACGAACATTCAACTAAAATAAACACTCACAAAAAGCAATTATATGCAAATTAAAAAAAATAACGCAAAATATTCGCATATCAAGCGAAAGCTTTCGAGATACTTAAGTATAACAAATGTGAAAATAAAAACCTCGTTGTAGCGAAAATTAAAGCAGACCTAGATGGAATTAGATTGGCCAATGACAAGCGTGATGGTGAACCACCGGTTGGACCAGATTTCTTCGGGCTCGTACGTTTCGCTTGAGGCAAGTTGTCATTTGCAGGCAGCAAGAGCGACGAAGCCGATGACGGCGATGTAGTGTTAGCGTGTAATTGTCGTTGGTATTGGGGGCATGTAAGAGAGGACTCAGGATGGGAAGTGGAAAATGAGCTATAATTCGAGGAGACTGTGGTGGTTCTATGTGGTATAATGCCATCGTATTGTAGAGCCTCTGTCGAAATTAGAACGCTTTCGCCGCACAGCGATGTCGTATCGTAGAGCATAGATGATGGAGGACTCTCGACATTGTAAATTTGACGCATCAACTCCAAGCGATAGCTGATGGTGAGAGCGGTGCGTGGTTTTTCGAGTGTATATGTGTTGTTTTTTTTGTTTTTAGGAGGGTAATATGAGTATGGGTTTTTGTGAGAGGTTAGGAGAGAAGGAGGAAAATAAAAAATACAAATACATATATAAAATTTTGTTAGTAAAGCCTAGGCTACGCAAAAAGTTTTTCTAGAGTTTTTATGGAGTGAGAGAGAATGATGTGAACTGAGTAAAATGAGAGTGAATGCTGAGAGCAGCGCTAACGGTGGAGCTTTCTAGTAGTCTTCATAAATACAAAATACTGGAAAATCTATGGGTTTAGTTTATAAAATAGCCTCAAGCGTTAAAATTTTTTAAATTTAATTTATGTAGGTCAAACAACCACCATGCACGTTCCAAACAAAATTTCAAACTGAGAAAATAAACAACAACAAAACTTAGAATGTGCTTCCTATTCCTTGCTTAACTCGCTTAAAATGCCTTTGAGGACCAAACAACCGTACATTTTTTATCAACAAAATCAGTGTTGCATTTTCATTCAAGTAACATAACAAAAAAATCAAACTAAATACCAATATCAATGGCTGTGATTTCGAAAACTCAAATTCATGTGTGAAGACATCGAACTAACTTTTCATTCAAAATATGTATGTTTTTGATTATTGTAATTTAAAATGTTTTCCAAAAAACACCACTTACCGCAATTTCTCCAGCGACCAGTAGTGTGTAGCACCATTTTTGGTGTCGGTCACCTCTACAGCCACAATGGTTTTCGAAACTGGTGGCGCGCCGAATTCGTCCTCATTTTGCAGCGGCGAAGCGGCTGAGGCCAGCTCAGGTGGTAGCGGAGAGTAGAGTGTGTCGGTGAGAAGTGTGAACTGGAATTGCACCTGTTGGCAGAGGGCGGTAGAACATTGTTAAAATATGTAATGCAAAAAGTTACTTTCCCAATTAAACCCACCTTCTTTTTCAACTCCACCGATATGGCGTTAGCCTCCTTCAAGAATATAGCATTACCCCAGAGATCATCGCGTAATGAAGTGAATTGATGGTAGCGCCATTTGCGGAATGCCCAAGCGGCCAAACCAGCCTCACGTGCCGTCCAGCATGATTCGTAGAGTGGATTGGCTGCAAAGGGTAAAGGATTGTGGTGAAAATATTTAAAGTCGCTGCGGTACGAGTTATGTGATGTCTAAGATATGGCGGACATTTTTCGTCCCTTACGAAGAGAAAGTGAAGTCTGGCGCATTTATTATTATAGCATGTTTAAGTAGCTGTTTCGAAGCCATGTAAGTTAAGAGGCCTTCTACTCGGGTGATTTATCAGAATTAAAGGCTAAATTATTAAATTAAAACTAAATCCACGAAAAAGCGCTTCGCGAAAACTTTTGAATTCGAGATGTGATACTATTATCTCCTGATATGTTTGTCTATTATGTATGTATTAAAATATTTTGGTACACATCTGGAATTTTTTTCCATACCCTTTATATTTGATAACAGGGAAATTCTAATTAAAGCCTCAGTTATGCATACTTGGCACTGCACTGCATGGCATGTCATTTTACGTAGAAGTTAAAAATCAACAAACTTTTACATATGTAATGCTGTGCGTTAAGACAGTTAAAAGTGTTTTGCAGGACAATTGAAAGACAGTATGCAAGATAGTTGGAAAGATTTTGTTTATCCAGGCACGAAAATCTTACAAAAAAACCCTCCTTGCCAACTTTCATGGTGAATAGTAAAGCACTGACATGCCCTTCAAGAGATACGAGGTTCCAGTTCTCGGGCAGCGGAATTATTTTCTATTTTTTTATTTAATTTTTTAAATTTTTTTAATTTAACTTTCTTTTAATTTTTTGATTTTAATTTTCAAAAGAAAAAAATATTTTGTTTAATTTCATTAAATTTTTAGAAACATTTTATTTTCTTTCTTTTTTTATGTAACTTCTTTCTTATATTAATTTAATTTTTAGGTTTTATTGTTCTAAAAAGAAAAATATTTTTTTAGTACCATTCAATTTTTAGTCTTATTCCAATTTCTACTTTAAGTTAATTTTTTTTTTAATTTCAATTTCTTTTAATTTTTAGATTTTATTGTTTTAAAAAGAATAAAATATTTTTTTTTATTTCACTTTATTTTAGAAACTTTTTTTATTTCATGCTTTTTTTATTTAATTTTTTTTTTTTTATTTTATTTTCTTTTAATTTTTAGGTTTTATTGTTTTAAAAAGAAAAATATTTTTTATTGCATTTCATTCTTAGAAACTTATTTTATTTTTTCTTTTTTTTAATAAAACCTATTCTAAATTTAATTTTACATCACTATAATTTTACATTACTATAAATTCAAAGAAAATTTCGATAACATCGCTGTTGTTACATTAAGCCTCTCAAACATAAAAGTAATTACAATGTCTCTCAAACTGTGGTCGCTTTCATCAGCGGTCAGCTGCTTTCTGGCAAAGGCAAAGGGGGAGAGAGCGCTGACATGCTTGAGCACAACATGCGTGTATGACTCACGCCACGCAATTGGCCCTGTGGCGCAATGGATAACGCGTCTGACTACGGATCAGAAGATTCCAGGTTCGACTCCTGGCAGGGTCGCAGGCAACTATAACTTTTTTTTTTTTTTTTTTTTAATTTCAGTATTTTACTTTATCCCCGAAATGAATTGACTATCGAACACTTCAATTTATTGCTACTCACTGTATAAATCCTCCTCTTGGTGAAAGTCTTCAGGTGAATAGCTGCTGTACATCGACATAGTCATCGATTGCTCTTCGACTTGCTTCTGCAATGCATCTATGCGTGCTTCATAGTTCTAAGTAATAAGAAAAAAATATTTATTAGCGTCTGCAAGCTTATAGATTCTCTAGCGCCTCCGCATCACCTACCTTGCGCTGCTCCTCGAACTGCTGGTCGGCCTGCTGTTTCTCGCGCTTATACTGCTCCTCCAAATTATCCAAACGCTTCTGCATTTCCGCCTTCAAATCGATTCCCTGTTTTTCCAACAACTCGCACTGTGCAAAATTCCAATCCACCTGTTGTGTATCCGCCTTTTCTGTTTCATTCTCATTTTCCGCATTCTCAGTGATTTTCTCGCGCAATTCACGCGCCTGTTCGGGATTTGTGAAGCGGAATACATGATTCTTGCCGAGTATGACACGCGAACCGGTCTTCAAGACCTCTGGTTCAACCAATTTACGTCCATTCAAGTAGACTAATGCATCTTTGTGCGGTATGAGCGTCACGGTACTACTGCGATTTTCAAAAGTGCAATGCTCCTTCAAAATATGTGAGCCCGAAAGTTGTATGTCCTGTGGCACGTTGGCTTCGTGTGTGCCCAAACGTGTAATACCATCTTTAATATAGTAAAGGAGGCATTCTGATAAATTGGGATCTTCATTTAGATTGACCAAATGTGGTGTCTTCTTCGGTGAAAACACGCCAACGGTATCACCATCCTCCTTCACGGCAACACCCATTTCGGCAAAGACCGCCTCGCGTTGCAAACGAATCTCTTCGGTGCGCTTGAGTTTCTCCTCCCAAGTCTCGTTGAGTTCTAGTGGAATAAGTATTAATACATATACATTAGGCCGGGTCGATTTGTGGGGAGGCAAAAAAATCGCCCATTGCTCTGTGAAAATCATATTCTAGGGATCAAAATAAGAAACTTTGCCGAAGGAACCATACCTCTAAAACGAATTCTGATGTCCCCCAATTT
>JAPVRG010069376.1:0-11106 GCA_029783565.1 Rhagoletis cerasi
TCACTTTTATTTGTAAAGGCATGTACATACACATTTTCAATAAATTTAACACAATAATGAATGAGTTAAAATTCTCAAACTTCACAATAGCAATGTAAGCAATTTAAATTTTCTTGTTTTGATTCCATTTTCTTTGTGTACTTTGTTTTGCGTTTGGCATTTGACGAGCAGTGTTGCGTACTATTTTCGAATATCTCCGAAAGTGGATTCGAACGAACTACAGAGTACGAAGGTGCGTTCGAATCGAATTTGGCTTTCGAATAGAACAGCCTTTCGATTCGAACTACAGAGTAAGGGCCCAGGAACAAATAGCTGAAACCAAAATTCTGTAAAATTTTTTTAAATGATATTAATTTGCCGCCATGAACATCGATGAAAAACATCGAATCGATAAATCGATGTTGACCAAATATCGGGAATCAAAAATCGGTGTTTTGAGCACTCGATTTTGTCTCAAAACATCGATTATTTATAAAAATCGATGTCGCAGCCCTAATTCATAATACGCCGCAATTGTTTGAAAAATTTAAACTTCAAGCGTCTTTCGAGCGGGTTATGATCTATTCCGTTTGTGTATAAGAAAATTGTCTATAAAATAAATATCGATTTCCAAAGTATTTATCTACAACTGCGAATTCATATAAGTCTCAGCTAGGAAAGGGTAATAATTGAAATGTCACATGAGGTCGGTCAAAGTAATACTCCTGCTGTCCGGGTGATAGTGCGCGAAAGGCCCGCTCGAGATTTGCAGGGCCTGAAAGAGGGGACCACAAGTGTAATTTCCTATCACGAACGCAGTGCTAATGTAAGAAAATCTGGCATAAATGCAGAATACCTACAAATGCACGCTTGTTGGGCAACACAGAAAGAAGAGTTCTATTTAGTCCGCCCACGTAGAAAGAATTCTGCAAAAAAATACTGTGGATAGCATAGCTATAAAAACTATGCATAACATACATATGTGTATGTATGTATATCAAATTAAAGGGAATTGAATTTGCTATCAAATGAGATCAAAATTTCTAAAATCCATGTCAAGGCGAATATATATAAGGTGGTGTTACTAGATCAGCTGATTTTGTGTATGTGTTTCGCCTCACGGCTTCTTATGTCAAATTGAAAAATTTTGTTTGCATTTCCACACACACTCTTACAGATTTTGACAGTTTACGCCGCCAAAACAAAAACAAAATACAAGTAAATTTTTGTTTTTGTTCTGCTATCACCTTATATTAATTCGCCTTGATCCATGTATTCATTTTTGAGAAATTTTGATTTAAAAAATGTTTAATTTGAACTTTGACCCTTAATAACTTTTGAAGTTGTTGTTTCCGCAAAAAAAATTATACCGCTACGCTCGCCTCAATGATCTCTATCGATCCCCATATGAATTTTTTTAATTTGAGAATTGTAGGTATTCTGCATTTGTTCCTTTCTCAAAAACGAACGGATAGTTTTTAAAAATGTTGGTCATATTTGATAGGAAATTTGATTCCCGCAAAAAATTATACCGTTATACTCATCGCAATGATCTCTATCGATCCCGATATGTTTTTTTTTTTTAATTTGGGAATTGTAGGTATTCTGCATTTGTTCCGAAAATCTTTAAAAAAAAAATACATTTTTAACAATTTGGTACATTTAGATATTAATAGCAGATGGTAGGCCTTTTACCTTTGATAATTTGTTGGGCCCAACGGCTACGCAAGAAGAACTATTCCTCCATGTCCGTCCTCTGGTCGGAAAGGTAAAAAATGGATACAATTGCACTGCTTTAGCGTATGGGCAAACAGGAACTGGAAAATCGTATTCTATGGGACTCAGCTCAAACGTATGTATGAAACAGCTTTTTAGTTTATCAGTTTCTGTGGTATTTAAAAATCTTTCGCAGTCTTCGGAAGGTGAGCACGTAGGAATTATACCTAGGTGCTTGTTGGAGATATTAAAGACAAATCTGAACGAATATGTTTCCGGAACAGACAATAGTATAAGTCCGGAACTAGCATCCGAAGTACATGCGTCTTTTATTGAAATTTATAACGAAAAGGTTTTTGATCTGCTGAGTGAAAACACTGCGGAACCTATTATATCGCGCGGTTAGTATATCAAATGTACTCACAATTTTACTAACACTGTGTATTGGCCGTTTCTTTAGGATATAAATATACTGGTGGCACTCGAAAAGTTCTAAAAACAATCGACGATTGCTATAACGTTCTGCAACAAGGAAATAAAAATCGCCATGTGAGACCTACTAAAATGAATTCTCAAAGCTCACGATCACATGCAATTTTTACGATCCACGTACGCAGTACCTCGGAAAAGGGCGATCTCAACACTAGATTGAACTTAGTCGATTTAGCAGGTTCGGAGGGAGTGCGTAGAACGGGCCATCAAGGAGTTGCAATGTCAGAAGGTGTTAATATCAATCAAGGCCTTCTATCAATCGGCAAAGTCTTACAAGCAAAGGCGCTCGGACATAAAGTGATCCCTTATCGAGACAGTGTTTTAACTTCAGTTTTGCAAGGTAATTTTTGATATTAATTGCAAAAAAATTAAACATTTTTTTTAATTTTCAGATTCGCTTAACGAAAACTCCTTTCTAACATTACTGGCCTGCATTAGCCCTCACCGCGCTGATCTGACAGAAACTTTATCTACACTCAGATTTGCGCAGGGTGTGAAGCAATTGAAACATTCGCCGCATATTAATTTAATAATGGCAGAAGCAAAGGTAATTGCATTATATCATTGTATTGAAATGTGTTGGCTTTCCAATATAGAAAGGCTTTCTTTCCTGAAACTTAAATACATGTATGCTTTTTGTAGTAAGAGTATTGCGCAACTATGTAGTATATTCAATGCTGTCCCTTTAAGACATTCGCATACTTTTAATGGTTTGAACGTTTCAGGTGGACGCACATACGTAAAGCATTCCGATTTGCAAGTGTTTGTATTGAGTTTTACTCTAGCGACATATTTTGTTTATTTTGTTATTGTTTAAAAACTACAAGTCTTTAAATTGTATATTTCATTGTCCATTTTATTTTATATACCCAAAATTAATACAATCAATAACAACATCGCGCATTCGCTTGCCGTATGCATCCACATTTCCCTCAGAAAGAAGACCAGACTCTTTTAGATTTCTTGATTTTCCTTTTTCAACTAGTTCGCTAAGTTCCTCTAAATTCGGCACGTCTTCGCCTTTAGTTGTTATAATTGGGAGGACAATCATTGCAAAAATTAGACCCACTGCTCCTACTCTATGTAGCTCTTCTTCGAATATTTCTCGCGGAAATATTTTGGACGGATTCGATCCCAGCCTGTGCATAAAATAGATGAATACAGTCGTTGAACTTGGAGATAGAAGTTAGAAAATAACATGGCATATAACATTGTAAATATTGTATACTATTTTTCCCCGATGAGTTTGAGGTTGATTTCGCATATCTGCCACAAATACTTCCATAGATATGAATTAAAAAAATTAGGTTTTATGTGGGGTGCCACGCCCCCTCGATATCTCGAAATTATTTTTAGCCTACCACCATCCTTAGGATGTCTACAGTAGGTGTGCCAAATGTGGTTATGATCGGTCAAGTGACTTAGGACTCAACTCGCCCCAAGTAATGTTGTAAGAGACAAGTTTTATAATTTCGCAAAAATAGAAAAATACTTGATTTAATTTTTTACTTTTTCGGCATAGCACTCTTCAAGAAAATTGGCTTTAAATAAAAAATATATATGTAAATTTATATATTTTTAAGTTAAAAAACTATCCTTTTGGAAGGACGCGATTTTTTTTAAATCAACGATTTGAAAAATTACTTTGAAACAAGTGCTACTCTTTTTACCCAATGAACCATCAATTGAGAAAGTAGTTGGAAACCAACTACTTTTCAAGTTCTTTTAACCAAATGCATTTGAATGTAAGACTACTGACTTGCTCATTGTAATTCAAACCGAACATTTGAAAACATATTTACATGATTGGCTGTGGCTGAGTGTGCAGCGGTGCTTGCTGTTATTCGTTGGCTTCCAGAAGGTTCGGATTCGAATGCCGTCAGAGGCAAAATGTTAAAATGATAATTAGAATTTTTGCTTTGTGTCTCCGAACATGAAAAGACATCTGAAGTGCAGAACGAAGGCGCATTCAAACAAAAATACTGAAGTTATTTAAACTAAATGCATTTTAAAGTAGGTGAAATCATATGCAGAGTCGGACAATTGACTTGCTCCTATAACATCGCCATGTTAAATAAATCAGTGGTTTCTATGAAGAAAAGTTAGAATGTCATTTAGTTTTAATAAAGAAAAAATTACTTATTAAATTGCTTTTAAAGTAGTTCAATTTCCTGCAGGGTATTTTTGAAAAATTGGCGCTTAAAAATGTTGTTTGAGGCGACCATTCATATATAGCTTCACTACCGCTGTATCCCATGTGTCACCATTTTTCGTAACGCTTTTTTAATTCAATACCGTCACTAAAGAAGTCTAAAGTTTCACATCAAAAGAGAGCTAATTAACATTCGATATCCGTAAAGAATATCGATTTAAATTTGAGATTAATTTTTAAGTTACAGATTTTAAGGTTGATGAATTGAACCTGTTCTAGAACCCCACCTGTTAATGTGTGAAACCAATTCCGAGTAATAAACATTTAGAACTTCGTTGTAATATAATCCGCGAAATTCCTTTGAGGTGCAGGTAAATAGAAAGTACATCAAGTCAGTAAATGGGGATGAGTATCGTAGCAGCTGCCAATCCAACAAGCATAAGGATACGATTTTTGCACTCTGTAATATGCGCACAGAAGTGATTGTATGGTTTTGTTTCGAGAATCGATCAACAAGTCTCACCTCAAATTTAAACATTATGTTATTGCTCCAACAGTCTCCATGGCATACTACTGCATACGGCTCACATTTGTTACCGTCAATAAGGTCGAGAAAAATATCGAAGAACGGACGTTCAAAAAATCTTATTAGAATTTTTTTGTGCATCTCATCCTCTGCTTTCATACAAGCCTCTGTACTCCTCTTTAATCCCTCAAAATAGTAGTTTAAGTTTAGGTCGTCTTTACGTTGTTCAAAAATATCTCGGATTTTTCTAAATTTATCCAAACAATCAGAATCTTGGTCTTTTATAGCGAAAGAGACCGCATGCAATTTCGCGTAGGCGCGCATTACTGTTGCAACGTGCTCGAAGCGTAACTCATCAAAACGATCAAACAGGCTAAAGTCCTGCAGACCTAAGTCCTCTAAAAATATTGCTTCGTCGAATTCGTCAGTTAAGCATTGAAAACATTCGGCGTACTCATGAAAAGAGTGTTCTTTGGAAATACCTTTCCTATTTTGGAACCCTTTGACCATGGGTAAGAACTAATTAAAAGGGGAAATTGTACGGAATTTAGTTTGTGGGAAGTATGTACATACATACATATCGCTAGCTTAGAGTGAAAAGTTGCTAAGTCTAGTTTTTCAAAGAGAGATTTTCAGGAGAGAATAGAAACATTTCAAACTAATTTTCGTCAAGCACTTGTTTTGCAAAAATTTTAACACAAGTTTTCCCGTACTCCAAGCTAAAACAACTACAAATGAATCAAATTCTTACTTTTCACATTTTCTGTGACTAATATTGACTTAGCCAATTTGCGTATAACTGAATAGAAACGGTTGGAAATTAAAGTGGTAGTAAGTTCAATTTTTTAGAAAAAGAATCATTATTAATTGTTCTTGCTTCTTGCATCAAAATATAATTTTTTTGAAAAAAACGGACTTAGCATCTATTCACTCGTTAAGTTAGGGATATATCTATATGTTTAAAGTTATAACTAAAAGTACCTCTTCATATGCCAGTGATTCCCTTAGAAAGCAAGGTCTGACGAAAAATTGCTTACGTCTATTGGGACTTCGTGGGGGTATTTTCAGAATTAGACTCGAATGACATGCCCCCGTTTTATTATTTAGTTTTACAGCAACGCGATACACCACACCTATGTAATTTTCACCTTTCTTAGTAGCTGGTAGCAATTTGTAAGTGAATGATTGTGATGGAAATTTTATTGCAAGCAGTTGTTGTAGTGCACGCAAAACGCAGCTACTTGGATAGTCGTCTGTTGCCTCATCCATTGTCAACTAAAATAGGTTCAAGCTTAAAATGTATGATTTATAGTAGTGTAATGTTTAGCGCTTTTGGAAAGATATTCTTTTGCTAAAAACCGCAATCGGCGGTATTACATTTTGCGGTCTGGAATATAAAAAATGTACGGTGAAGATCGACTGACATTGTTTATCACGTCGCACACCATTTTCAAAAGAGTCACAACTTAAAAATGGTCATTTTTGAAATAATGCGCTAAAAATGCTCACAGGCCCTTTATTTACCTTTCATCAAAAACTGCAACAAAATTTTATTTTCAATTCTTGAAAAAATTGAATGTAAAGTCCCCCTTGCCCATATGATTAACATGTGCTTGCAAATAGTTTTTCGCGTTTTATGGCATACGGGTAATTTTGAGTTGTGTCCCATAGAGGCTGTCAGACGTGGCAATGCAATATATTTCGAAATGGCTGTCAAATTGAGAAATTTCAGAAGGCAGTTGCATGTGAAGTGTCTTTCGGAAGTTGTTTTTATTTTCGAAAAGCAAATTGCAGGAAAAATTTCTGAAAATTGTTCACACAGTGAATGAATTTCTGGCAATCTTTCTCGATGCTTAAATGCAACAGTGAGCCGTGTTAACGGTTGTATGTTATTTCACTTGGTTATTACTAACTTTATATTTAATTTAAAAATAAATTTAATGTTAATAACCTCATAATTACATTCCGAAAAATATTTAGTTACAGGCATTTTCACAAATTCGCGAGCAGTGTCACACGGCAACACTGGATTAGTTCGACAGCACTTACAAGCAGAAATCAAAATTGCTAGTGCAGCTAGAACAAATTGAAATATATTTTCGAAATCGATTTGCGCTCTTTCAGTTGCAGTCACACTTTGCAACTTTTATTTCTGAAACTACTATCCGAAAAGTGACAAAAATATCTTTCTGGCTCATGGTGCAAAAATAGAAGGTGTTATACGTTGGCAGTCTTCTCGCTCTAATTCGGTCATATTGGCTTTCTTAGGAAAAAAAAAGTGATGCTTCTTATAAGAAGTAATAATTTTTTTGCAGCTAATTCAGTATAAAAAGGTACTATGTGTAGATAAACCTGAGAGTCGTATCTACTCTGCATTTGCTTATCATTGTTGACAATTAAAATAAAATGTATAGTTTAAGAAAATAAATCGTATTGTGGAAATATGTTGCCGTATTACTTCGAGTATTAGCGGCATTTGTTTATCCAATTGTAAATACAAGTGAAATAAATGAAAATTTATGGATTTAAACAGTTTTCATTCCATGGTTTTTATCGATTTCATTGGCTGCAAATCACTAAACAAATCAATAAAAAGTTTATAAAAAAGTAATTAAAAAGGATATAAAAATACGTATTTCTTAGTACTTTAAACCATTTTATTTTCATTTAAAAAGGTATAATCTATTTCGTTGGTTCAACTTATATTAGGGAAACCGACCCAATATATTGTTGTAGTACAAATTACTACTTGGTTTTTTGGTAAATTTCAGTTTTATTTATTAAATGATTTGAAAAATTTATATTTACAATCTACGAATTTCTTCATAACTATTATATGTACAAAAAAGTTTAGTACTAATTACCAAAATAGCCTTATTTTTCGTCCGTTTTTCCGTACTTCTCAAAAACATCATTGAGCTAAGGGAGTGCCAGAACAAGCTGTCTCTACGTACAACACCTTTTTACATTTATTAGTAATTTGTTTCTAAGGGTTTCCTTAACTTTTTTTTTTGTAGTTTTCAGGGCTCGTATTTTTTTCTAGTTATCTGCATCAAATATCAAATTATTATAAATTGACCATTACTTAATGTAAAAATAAGAAACAAAGTTTGCTAGTTTTCTCGTTTTGAAATAAAGTTATCGAAGTCTGAAGTTTTGGAAATGCCGAATTTAATTAAAATTAAAAAAATTCTTAAAAAAAAACCATGGAAGCCTAGGTAGAACATAGACTGCCCCAAATATCCCCCATTTACGTATGTACGTTCAACCGTCTGCCCAAAAGGATTCTGACAAAAAGTAAAAGCCTCAATCAGCATATGCGAAATGGGAACTAAAAAAGAAATATACAGAATTAGGTAGAGGATCCCTAGGTGAACAGGATTAGTGCATCAGCTTCTATGTTCCTTAGCATCTATCATAGTAGGGTAAAAGCCCAGCAATAAAAAGCGAAGCCTATCGTCGTAAACCTCTGCCTTTACTGCAAGAGTGCCCTAACGCAAAAAATCAAAAACACGAGGCTTTAAAGTTTACATGTTACATACGCTCCCCTAGTAAAAACTAAGATATAGTTTCTTCTAATGAGCTACTTTTAATCGATACAGCTATGCATTTTTTACACAGCAAAGAAGTGGCGGTCATTTCTGCATATTTAACTCAAATGGTTTTTTGTTTTTTTGAATTATGATACTCTTGCAGCAAATTCAAAGCATCGTATTATATATTAAAATTGAAATTTAGTTGTAGTTAGGTGACGATGTATGTAAATATGTACATATGTATGTATACTTTATATACATTTTCTGAGAATTCATGAAAAATCTTGAACTTCACATATTTTCACTCTTTTGATTTTATTAAAAAAAACTAAAGAAAATCAGGGCATCACTGAATCCATAATAGTCCAATTTTTCGTAAAATCTACGAAAATGCTATCACCGAACTCGAATTACTACGAACGTATTACATATTTATGTATGTACATTAGGCTGTCCCATATTTGTATGGACATTTTTTTTGACTTATTTTCGGTCTCACCCCCCAAAAAGTTGAGGTTGGGTACAAAAAGAGCTGCCCTAAAATTGTACCCCCTTTGGAACACGCTTACCCCACCCGACTTGCGTTTGAAGTTTGAGTTTATATAACTCATACCACATAGTGATCCATGTGCAGTAATTAAGTGTATAAAATCCATTTTTTTTAATTTTTATTCACTAAATTACGTAAATTTATTTATTAAACGAGCCTGTAAGGGTTTGGTTTAATAATTTTTATTTAAAAATTTCTTTGTACAGTTAGGATATAACTGACGATGCTCGCGAACACATTGCAATACGTTATGACGCCATGATAATCTTGCATTATCATTGCTCTTTCAGCAGTATCGTTCACTATTTTCAATTGTTTTATCAGATCATTTCCCCTAATGAAAGACCCTTCACTTTCCCATTTATTTGGATCACATTTCAGAAAAGCTGGATCGATCTTCTGTCTTGAAAATAAGGTCAAACTCTCGCGGGAAATAAAAAAATCTATTGATTTGTCTGAAAAGTAAAATTTTAATTATTCTTTGAAAATTTAATAGCTGTACCAAACCTGCTAGTGTTTGAGCACCGTTGTAATCGCCTGTGAATTTTTTCTTAGTGCCACCTCTGCCTTCTTTTACAAGTGCTTTTACCATATTTTGTCTTGTACTTGCATCCAATTTTTCATTAAAAAAAGCCTGGGCTGACGCCTCTTAAGAAAGATAACATAAATGCATACTCAATTTCTTTACTGCTGCCTGAGATGAAACCGGATCTATGACTTCCTACAATTTAACATTTTTAAAAAATATTTAGATCCTCTATAGCAGCTGCTGAGGCATTGGGACACATAAACCATGCTTTCACATAAAAGCGAATTATAAAAACGCAAACATCAGAGAGTGCAAGCTTTTGTTCTTCATCTCGAAACAAAAATATTTTTAGGCAATATATGGCTCGAGACATCCGTCTTGCTTGGTGAATTGCACCAGGCGGGCGAATTTTAAATTTATTTTCTGCATCTTTAAAAAAATCATGGTTAGTTCCAAGAACTCCAAATAATCAGGCCTCACATGAGTTTTTCTTAACTCATTACTAACAAAATGGCAAATAGCGTCTACGACTGGTTGCTAGTTTTTTTGGCAACGTTCGTCGTCCATTCCACTAATTATATTTTTGGTATCAAGTTTTTACCATTTTTTTTTTAATTCTTTAAATAAAGGTACATCTGGACTTGATGTTAAGTGTGGTAATTTAGCCCCAAAGACTGATCTCAGAACTAGCTCGTAAATGTGGTGACACAGGATCCAGTCAATCTGCCCGTATTGGAATCAGTTGTATCACAGCGCAATGCATTAACTTTTGTCGTTAATTCCCATTTCGACAAGGCATGGAATGCGGCTGTTGCCTGTTCTCGGCCGGTTGAACTTTCTAATTTTGGGATATCTAGAATTTGCTCTGTTTCATATCTTGTTACAATTATTGGCAAACATTAAAATTGTAATAGTAATTGGACTTACTTTATGCAGTCAAAATTTTACCATTCCAATGAACAACAAGGAATGGTTGCAACGATTCCTTAAATTGTGCTTTAATGTTCTCGGCACGCTCAGACCTTAATTTTTCACGCTGTCGTTTAATTGAATTCTTGGAGATTATTAGTTCGTTCGTGTTGTGACCAAGAGCTTCTGCCGATGCTTGCAATATATAGAGCTTAGTAGAAACATGAGCGTCGAATTGGAATTTAAAAACATTAATAATTTTCATCAAACGAAAAATAATAAAACAAATATGTATTGCAATGTGTTCACGAGTATCTTACAGGCTAGTTAAATAAATAACTTTGCCTAATTTAATGAATAAAAATTAAGAAAAGGGATTTTGTACATTATATAACTGCACATGGATCACCATGTGGTATGAGTTACATCAACTCAAACTTCAAAAGCAATGTCGGGTAGGGTAAGCGTGGTCCAAGAGGAGTAAAATTTTACGACAGTTCTTTTTGTACCTAATCTCATCTTTTTGGGGGTGAGACTTGAGATTTTTTGAAAATGAAAAATAAGGGACACCCTAATGTACATATATGTGACCCGGCCTATGAAAAGGTGGCTTATGACTCAAAAAAGAAAGGACTTTCTAGTTTTCACCACGTGAAAGAGCGTCTCAAAAACTATCGAAACCATGTCATGTCATGTTTTGAGTCATAAGCCACCTTT
>JAPVRG010069742.1:0-19179 GCA_029783565.1 Rhagoletis cerasi
GGTCCTCTGCAATAACGACACAATTCAAAATTCAAAAAATAAAAACCCTTACTACTGTTAAGTGGCTCATGTCTCTAATCCTGGTCTGATCTATATCTTATCTTCACTAAATACTTTAGTAATCCTTACTACTTACTTTAGTAAGGATTAGAGATAGATTATACAAGGGTTAGAGACGTTAGACACTTAACAGTAGAAAGCGTTTTTATTTTTTGAATTTTGAATTGTGTCGTTATTGTAGAGGACCATCGATATGTATATGTATATAGTAGTTCTATAAATTTTTCTATTCAGAGCTATTCCTCTTTCTCTTTTCGAAGTTGGATTCCTCTTCAAAAGTATCATGAATACTCTTCATCCATACCATTTCAGATTTCAATATACAATTGGAGAGGACCTTGTCTTCGAATTGACACTTCATTTTATAAAATATTGCAGTCAACTGTGTATACATTGAAACAAAGTAAATTGAAATAAAAACGAAATCATTCCGTTTAGACTATTCTCTATAAGTTTATACTAAAATATCTATGCAATCGTCTACGATCCGAGGTTTTGGTATGACTTTTCTATACGTAAAGTAATGACTATTTTCATGCTCTTCACGTATATACTTACTTTTCTTTTTGATTCGAAAGATAACGAACTGAAGGTCTCGTATGACTTTTCTATATACATACATCCCCCAATCGCCCCCGCCCCCCCCCACCCCTCCGGCTACGCCACTGTATACATGTATGTATATATGCTTGGGTCCCTCAGAAATTCGTTCCCTAAATTCTTTACTTTTGGCCTAAGCAATTTATGTACATATAAAGTTTTATTGCTGTAGAAAGTCAATAACCCGTGCAGACCTGAAGTTGAGCTTTTGGGTTAAGAGGTTGTACACACTGCGAATACCACACTGCACTTCTCATTTCTGTTCAAAAACTCGACATTTGTAGCGCACATGCACACTGGAGCCCAATCAAATTTAATTTACATTTTTGCATTTTAATCTGAATTGATTTATGGTCGTTAAGAAGTTTGATTTTTTAAGCGATATTGTGGTATTCTATTTAAAGATACAGCTTGCTTCCAAGAATTAAGAGGGGAAAACCACATTTCTCAAAAAAAAAAATGAAAAACTAATGTGCACATACGTACAAATTTTACCATGCCTTTCGTGACACAAAAATTTGATAATTTGAATTACATGCAATTTTTTGTTTCTGGTTGACTATTTCTGGGATTTGCCCATATCTATTAGTCTTTGCTAGAATTCGAAGTTCTTTTAAGCCATCCTGATCCGAAAAGAGAGCACAAAGCAGCAACATTAGTGCCCTGCTAGTCAATCATGCGGGGCGTCCAAAGACTAATTACTCTTACAAAAGGGAAACATATCGGGCAGTCTGAAGTCGAAGTATCTATCTTCCTGGTGAGCTTGCTGATAATGACCTATGATAGTGCCAAGAATTTCACCAGAGCACATCTCTTTAAAGCCACCCACCAAGGCCTCCGTTCCGATGGCCGTCTAGCCCTCCCACCGATCAGGTCTCGAAGGAGGACTTCATGTGGAGATTCGGTGGAATGGCGCAGTTCGCTAAGCATTACGCATAAAATCCAGTGAAGCGCTAGTAAAGGCCCCGAAAAGGGTCGTAAAGCACGGATTCTGGACTCGATGCTTTAGCAAAACTTCACAAGATCAAACTACTGAAGAAGTCAGGCTCTCAATTGAAAATGGTCCAAGGCGCATTAGCAAAAGTAGCGCTATAAGTGAAAGTACAGACGCTGGTAAGCTAATTACCTCTGACGTCAGTAGATGCATACATAGAGCTGCGGTCGATAAAGTAGCTCACCTGAAAGTTGCTGAGCCGCGAGATATCCCAACGCGACTCAGAGCGACGACTAAACCCTAATAAAAAAAAACATTTGCTAGTGATTGGCCGAGCCTCTGCTTAGATTTATGGTGTGCGCCTATATGTTTTCACACAAAGGAGAGGGACCTACACTTTTACGCCGCCTCCGAACGGCAATTGGTTTTACGGAGAAGCTTTTTTCAAATACACTTGGAGGTTTGCCATTGCCTGGCGAGGAGCGACCGCTATTAGAAAAAACTTCGATGTTGCTGGGACCAGGATTCGAACCCTCGACCTACCGGGCAGTTGTGCGGACCTCTAACTACTCGAATACGGCGGTCGCCCATGGATTTTTTTTAATATTTGATTGTATGTAATTGTAATTGATTCAAAAGAGTTTTGCTGTTCGAAATGTTTTGGAATTATCCTCCACGTTTTACCACATAGCCATTTAAGTATTTCGGCCTTTCAGCAAATAAGTCTCGTTTTCCCGAAGAGGAAGATGAGGACAACAGACAATTTCACACATTTCACATTTAAATATGACCAAACTAAGTCCACAAACCACACCGAAGTTTTTAATTTAATTTCCCATTTGTTTAAACAATTTATCGTAAGACTATTATTATTAAATTAGGTAATTTAGATATGAGCGATGAACTTCGCTTGGAAGTGGCAAAATGCAATTACAAAAATCAATAAAAAAAAACTCTAAAAACACGAAGAAATGCTAAAACTACAAAAGTAGTGCTTAATCTTAATCCGAAAGCTTTAGATACTACATACATAAAATAAGGTAAAATATTGTTTCTTTAACTAAACAAAAAATATATAAAATTTTAGTTTTCGTTCTTGACAATGAAACAACTCATAACTGTGGTCTTTTCAAGCAAAAATTAATATTAAGAATACAGAACTAAAGGTAATAAAAATATATTTACTAAAAAATGTAATAGAATTATTATAAACAACAAATAATAGTTGAAGTAAAATAACGAATAATTGCAAAGGAGAAAAAATTTAATAGCTTAAATTTTAACGAAAATCTAAATATCATTAGAAGGCATAGAATAGTTTTTAACAGTGGATAATAGAAGTAGTAAGCAATTATATTTATGTAATTAGCAACTTAAAAATAACCGAAAAATATGTGCGTCTCAACGGAAAAGATCAGAGACCGTAACGGTTATGATCTTTATAATAAAAATCATAATTTAACAATTTGATTTATATTTTTTCGATCATAAAAGCTTTATCGGTCATAAAAAAGCAGTATCCGTTATAACGACTAAAAATTATCGAAAAAAATCAAAAATAACGATAAAAAATATCAAGAAAATAAAAATCAAACAACAACGATTATTTTTTGATCGAAAATAAAAATCATGATATTTACTAATTATTTTCGGTCCATGGAAAAGATTCATATAAATGCAGAATACATTTAAGAAGGGAAGATACAGGTCCATAGGATAGGTAGATGAAGTAACACATATAGAGAAGAGTAGTAGGCTTTTGGATACCCGTTATGGTTTGGTCCAAGTATACAGAGACTTGAATTCAAATGGTCTGCTGACAAAAGCTTCGCAGCAAATTTGTTAAGGTAAAACTTTTCCTGTGCAGTAGGAAATAATGGGTCCCAAAGGACTTTCCCTAAATTGAAGATGTTGTCCTTTGCGTTTTTTTTTTTTGTAGGAACTAACAAGAAACAACGCGTGACGAAATGATCACTCAGGCTACATGCCGTCCATTGTTCTGTTTTCGTGTCCGCTTATAATCTGTTCTGTTTTAGACGGGGCAGAGCACAAAAAGTGTTCCGCCGTCTCATCCTCTTCAAGGCAGGAAGGGCAAATGGGGTTATAGAGAATCAAGTGTTTATACCTATGATCAGTCAACCGTACCACAAGTTGTTTGCAGTCCCATCTGATCAATGAAATCAAATACCTAGAGATTGAGGACAACATGCTGAACGAAATTTTCACCCACTTTCCGGCGGTGACTAATTAGCAGGTACTCCCGAATGACCTGGCACCCTTTTGAGGTTACTGATACAGTCAATTATTTGGGCCTATTATTGAAGCGTAAACATTGGACTGCGAATAGATGTTATCACACAAATGGATGGACCTAAATACAGTTTTACGCCACCTCCGAACGGTAGGTGATTACTTATTTATGAGAAGATTTTTCATCGCAGAAATACGCTTGGAGGTTTGCTATTGCCTGCCGAGGGCGATTCTCTTCTAGAAAAAAAATTTTTTTATTGGATGGTGCTCGAATCAGGAATAGCATTCGAACCTCTGACTACTCGCAGTCACGGTGGTCCTCATAATAAGACTTTATTGTTTTTGTCTGGAAGATTCGCAAAATTCGTACTGCGATGGATTAAGCAATAGATCCATTTAATTATTTGATAATTGGATGCAAAATTCAACCTTGAGTTGGTCCCACCGTCTGAGGAGTGGTTGAGAGCAGCTCTTACTAACGTTAAGACTACTATCGCTCCATGTCAACTTAGCGAATTGTGGACGAAAACTATAACATGCAAGTTTTTTCTGCCCTTAGGAGGTAAAGCCTGTCAAGCGCTCTTCTGATGCCCACCAGCCGGCTACTCTCGCAAATGATGGAGGTTCTCACAAGTGACTGTAGAATTAGATTAAACGCAGTAATCAAAAGTAAGAGATTAACAGCCAGTTTCACGAAAAAATTTAAGTGAAAATTAATTTTTTTTGCTGTCATTTTCCATATTAAATTCAAGTAAAAAAAATTAATTTTCACTAAAATTTTTTCGTGAAACTGGCTCTAAGTTGAATAATGCCGTTAAACTTTTTTTTACTATGAAACTAAGCACATACCAATGTATAATATTGAAATACATAAGCGAGAGATGCGAGGACGAAATCATTGATTTAGTATAGAACTATTTCCCAATTATCTCATTAACTCTGAGGGGAAGAAAGGTTTAAGTGTCAAGTCTCCATTATTTTAACTGAACTTTTATACTATCAGCATGACTAATAGCATCGATGCAGATTAAAGGAAACTCCATTTCAACATTTTTAAGTTCTATCTTTTCAATATATTTTCTGACACTGAAGATAGCACAACGCCAAAACCGGTTTGCCTCCAAACCGAGTTTGACAAGGCATGAACGAAAATATTTCCATAATACAACATACTTCTACCCTGTTGGAAACACCAACATCCGAAATAAGAATTCCACAGAACTTGAGCTAAATTATGCTAACATTTCAAAAGAGCTCAGATTTGTTTTTCGTTGTTACCTCGTTTCAAGAGAAATACAGCAACGACGGAGAAGACAATTTCGAAACTAAGACGATGAATCTTAATGCAGGATTTCCACTGGGCTTTCAAGGACAAAAATTTTAAAAATAACCGAGCCATTCTTCTTCGTTTTGTTTGGCGCTCTAACCGCCTAAGCGATTTTGGCCGAGTTCAACAAAGCACGCTAGTTGTTCTTCTTCTGTGCCAACTGACGCCAAATGGAAAGGCCATATGAAGCCAAGTCCTCCACCTGGTCTTTCCAATGCAGATGAGCCCTCCCTCTTCTTCTGCTACCACCAACGGGTTTCGAGTCGAATACGTTCAGAGCTGGAGAATCTGTGTCCAATTGAACGACATGACGCAAGACAGCGGAGCCGCTGTACTTTCATTCGCTGCATAATGTCCATGTCGTTGTAAAGCTCGTACAGCTTATGGTTCCATCGTTTGCGGTAATCGCCGTCGCCAACGCGTAAAGGCCCATAAATCTTCCGTAGAATCCTTCTCTCGAATACTCCAAGGGCCGCCTCATCGGATGATGACTTATAGAGCGTGGTTTTCGTACGACAAGAGAGGACTTTACTTCTGAATTGCCCACTCAGTCCAAAGTTGCACTCCGTTGGATTTCAAGGCTGAAATTATTATTGGCGTCAATGCTGGTTCCTAAATAAACGAAGTTCTTTATTGTTTCGAAATTATAATTGTCAACAGTGACGTGGGTGCCGAGGTTCGAATATGCTGACTTCGTCTTGTCCTCGTTTATCACCAGACCCATTTCCTTCCTTCCTTCCTTATCCAATTTGGAAAAGGCAGACATACCTCGCGTTTTTTGATACCGATAATGTCAATGCCATCAGCACACCCGAGCCATTACGTGAATGAAAATAGTTATAGAGTTCATATCCGCGTGGCAGTTTTCAAATGACATATATTTTTTAACATTTGATTTTAGATTTTGTAGCCAAAAATTCTCACACCTTGTAAAACACGTTTTTTCTTCCCAATTTTTTTTTATTGTTTTTAATTTTTGGTAACTTTTCGAGATATTTGTAGAATTTTTAATAATTCTTCGGGAATTTTTGCAATTTTTCGGATTCTTTTGGGATTTTTTCGCGAATTTTCAGAATTTTTCCCATATCTTTTGATATATTTTATTATTTAGCGAGTTTTAATCGGGACTTATCGACAATCTTCGGAGATTTCTTGGGATCAAATGTGCACTTGAATCTAATATTTGATTTTTATAAAATCTTAAAAAATGAAAAGCAAAAATTTCCAAGTTATTTTTGGCAAACAAATATGTGAAATATTAAAATCCTGAAAGGCAGCTTCCCAGCATAAAAGTGTTTACCAATATGCTTAAATTAACTAAATTTTTAAACGGTTTTGAATGTAGCCAATTTTTTTTTTATATTACCAGCAACAATTGCAGCAATGCCATAACGCGCTTGAAAATATTAAAAAATTAATAAACAACACTAAACGAACCAGATAAAGCCTTTAGCCTTAAGTCTTGAGGATAACATTTTTCGCAAATTCAAAATAAAAAGATTTATTTTTTTCTCGAAAATTTTGTTGCAGTAAATCACGAAAATTAGATTGAGAAGATACAAAATGGCGGATGTGCCAAGTGCGTTTGGGTAAGATTCTTTTTAAAAGAATATCAAGAGAAGGCTGTGAGAAAAATTTGCTTTAAAATAACGAAACCAAATAAAGATAAACTTTAATAAATAATAATAAAGCACCAAATAATGTATGAAATTCAATAGTTAATGGTGTTGTTATTAAAAAAAAAAAACATTGCAGTGGTTGACAAAATGTGTAAAAAGTTGTCTACTAAATATAAATTGGCCTACATAAATATGTACACATTCCTACCTAATAAATAGCGAATTTTCACTAGGCATTAAAATGACAAAAAATTTACGTCATTAAAAAATGCCACGTGGAAGTGAATCAAGTGACTATTTTTTTAATGCCCAACTTCAATTAAAATAAAAAAAAAACATACACATTCATGTCGTATTTCACTATAGATTTCTTTTAGTTCAAATTTTTTTGGATGAAAAGTTATCTGCTGCAAAATACTTAAATAAATCAGTAAACACTTTAAAGATAACATCCAAAGATTTAAAAAATACACTTCTTAATAAGCTCGTTAATAAAATGAATAATAGTAGATAATAATAAGAACAATAATAAAATTACGAAAATGCCGAAAAAAATTAATTTATAAGGGATTTAAGTACCAACTCGTCGATTGTAAATATTTGAAAACAAAAATTCAATAAACCAAAACTTCAACGCAAACATTTGTAAACGCAAAAAACATTTTAAAAACATTCAAAAGTACATTTTTGTCAATTTCAAATTTGATTATGAACGCAAAAATTTTAATTAATTGTAGCAAATCTTTTAAATTAAAATTATGTAAATACATGAAAACTTAAAATTAAAAAAAAAAAAATAACAGTTCTTAAGAAAATTGCCAATTCCACTACAGAACAGATTCAAGCAAGCCACAAGTTAAAAAATTAAAAACTTCTTAAATTAAAATTCTGCTTTCTGCAGGTGAAAAAAAATGTTTTTCTGAAAACACAAAGGAGATAATAAAAAGCTGCAAATCCAAAAATATATTCACCTAAATTTTACTTTTAGTTAAGAACTGCTAAATCAGAGTGCGTCTTAGCTATAAAAATTAAAAAGCAAAAAAAAAGCTAAATTATGTAAAATAATTTTGGCGACGTTTATAATAAAATGATTGTGGATAAGTAGAACCCACATGCATTATATAAAAACTGTAAGATTTAAGTATGTAAATCGAATAGTTATTAAATAAAGATTTTCACACCAAATATATAGTCTCAGTGCAAAAGAAAAAATATCAAACTTAAATTAACTGTTTTTATTTTTATTATCGAACATTTGTGTAAGTATTTTACTTACAGGTAACAAGTAATAAAAAAAAAATTTAAGACAAGCTTTTATTAGTTTGTTAATAAAAAAAAGAACTAATAGGTTAAATTATATAGTCACAGCACCACCTAACGGCTAAATCTTTTGTGATCGGACCATAAATACGGGTTTTACAAATATCTCGACTCCTGCGCCACCTATCGGGCAAAATTTTGTGTGGAGTTATTCTTTTCACGTAAGTAATATACATTCCAAATATGAACCAAATAGGACCACAAATATGGGTTTTTCGAATATATCGCCACCTGCGCCACTTAGCGGATTAATTAATCCTTCATATTGCATTGCCATCGGGTTCTGAGCTAAGTTTCAAGTCTCTAGCTCATCGAGAAGTCGGTTAAAAATTGATTGCAAAAGCTTGTAAAAAAGCAATTTCCAGATTTTTTTTTAATAAAATAAAGTCTCAAATGACTTACAGTAGGGCAGAAAAAAACTCATTGGATGAACTATCCGCCCGCATCTCCAGGAAAAGACCATTTATGTGACCACACGAAGAAACACACCGCAAATTAGAGAAGAACCTCGGCCAACACAGCAAAAATATAAGCGCCAGATACTTAGTTGTTCCTTCTCGAACGAAAAATGGCGCTGAAGATGGAACAAAGCCGAAACCGGTTTGTCTCAAAACCAAACTTGACAAGGGATGACGGAAATTCGTGCCAAAGTAAATCATCTTGCCACCCTGTCGAAAAAATCAACCAACACCAACAAAACGAAAATACATTTTTTACGAATTTTTCACATAAACTTACTGGTAGTGAACGCCATTTATTTAATTATTTCGATAAAGCTTCAATAGCAAATATTATATTGGTATTCATTTCAATTTACATACAAACTAATATTACATATAACGTAATTGCTAATATTAAGCATAAAAATACTCTTTGAGTTTACATCTGTAGGTTGTTGAGCTTTCACTTCCTACAACGCAATAAATGAGCGTCTTAAACGCTTGCGAAACTCCAGTGCTGAAATTAAGCCTGTACTCGTAAAGGCTAATTAAATTAATTATGTATATAATGAACTTCACATATTTATTATTAAATTTCAATACTAGTAACACAAATCAAAATGAAGATAGATAGTGATTAATCTACGAATAATAAAACAGTATGTAACAGAAAAGAAAGCTCAAAAGTAATACTTAAAAAGAGTGAAAATTACATACTTATGACCTCGCTTAGCATAAATAACGCACGCAGTTTAATCCTATATAATTCCACACTTAATGTTTACATAAAACTATTCATATTCATAGTTGTTTCGATTTCAAAAGTAGTAGTAGTTAAAAAATTGACCGAATTATAGTATTTACTATCATTCTTCTCCGACTACTTTATGTACAGAGCCTACCTATGTATGTATGTACGTATATAAGATAGAGCACTCCCTCGCTTGCTTATCTCATTTTATGCTATTGATGAAGAACAAAATCGCTTCAAAATCACTTATTTACAAATTTGAAACGCTGCTTCTACTGTTGCGCCTCCTTATCGACACTCGGCGCTGGCGCCTGCTCCTTCATCGACTCAACCTTCGCGACAATCTTCAGCGCTGGTCCTAACTTCATGCCCATCGCATTCACCAAATGATTCTCCTTGAGCAACATCAGTGCTTGTCCATCGATTTCCTGCTGTTCAAAATCATCCACATAGTCCAAGCAGCCAGGCAAATGCCGTATGAACTCGCAAACTTCAGCTACACTCCAATCGGCCATGGCCGGGCGTTCGGCAGGTGTGGCCGCTGCATGCACCGCACCAGCAGATCCGGTTGCTGCAGAAGCTGCAGCTGCGGCAGCGACAGCGTTGGCGGCCGCAACATTGGCCACCTGTTGAGCCTCCGCAGCAACAACCGCGGCAGCAGCTGCTGCATTTTCAAGCCTAGCAGCGCCATTTTGGGCAGCACTATTGTTGTAGGCAGTGACCGGCGCAGACGGTATGGGTTCAGTTAGCATTTTTTCAGGTGCAGCAGCGATATTTGCGTTGCTCGTAACACTGGCGATTTCAGCAGTGGCCTTATTGTTGTTGGTCAGCATGGCATCAGCAACGGCCTTCTGGTTGCTTGTCCCGGTATTGCTGGCATTGCTTTGTGTGGGCGCCTCTGCTGCCTGCTCGTTCATGGAAGCCTTCGATTGGCGGGCACACGCTAGCGAGCAGAAACGTTTCTTCTTCAGTTTAGCTTTGTGCTCAGGCTTGCCGCATTGCTCGCATGCAACCATATCGGGTGGTAGAGAAGTGGGTCCGTTGGTTTGATTGATAGCATTGTGCGAATTCTCGTCCATAGCGGATTTTTTCTCTGTAAAACGGTGAGGGGAATGATTGGTATATTGTGATGTGATGGGTAAAATGTGGAAATAAAAGGAAATACTCACTGGGCGGTTCGTCGTCCGCATCCTTATCTGCGTAGCGTTGTCGCGTCACGGGGAATGGTTCGTTGGCTTCTTGTATTATGAAACCATCGATGACGTGTGTCAGCACATTGGGCTTGATCATAGCCTTTGGAAGGTCCTTTTCCACTTTTACGCTTGCCACACTGGACGTGCTCTTGGGCATGGTGGTGGCCATGCTTGTCGACACTGCATTCGTTGGCTTAGCAGCTGGAGTATTGCTTTCTTCGTTTGCAGAAGATGCAGCTGCTGCTGCTTTTTCTACCTCAGCGTTTCCGGTTTTGATGGGGTCATTTGAGCGATTGCCAACAGCGCCTATGGAGAGTGATTGAAAATTTTAATTTATTTCTAAGAATAATATGGAAGTACGAGTTTTATACATGAATAAAAACAAAACATAAACAAAAATAGTAAAATAAAATGTACCATGCCTATTACGGTATCCGACGGATGCCATCCGCACGGATCTAATCCGATTCCCACTGTCATAACAAGCGAGTGCGAAGGAAAAGATTCGTGCGGATGGCAGAAATCGGATACCGTAATTGGCATGAATGAGACTAAAAATTTGACCACATTCACTCTACCTTTAGTTGGTGACGATGCGGTGGGTTGCATAATGGAGGACAGATTCGCTGCATTTTTCGTCGGCGTTGCAGCTGCCGTTGTAGTCGGCATTGTGGGGGTTGTCGGCGTCACAGCCGGCGGTGTTGTATCCATTGCGTTAGAAGTTTTAACAGCTTCTGAATTCGTCGGCGGCGACGACGACGAGTTGGCAGTCGTTGCCACAGTAGCGCCAGTGCCACCAACACTTGTGGCATTAGTTGTGTTAGATTGCGGCAGATGTTGTTGGTGTTGTTGTTGTTGTTGTTGCTGCTGCTGTATTATGGATGACGACGACGATGTTGCCGATTCAACAATGGGCGGCTGCTGAGGTGTAGCAACTTTTGGCGAGTCCAATGCTGACTTTGCTGCTGCTTCCTTCAAATCCGCCGATGCTGATGCCGCCCCCACTCCAACAGAATTCGCAACCGTAGAATTATTATTTAAACTACTATTCATTTGATTACTTTGATTGGCCGATGAAGTGGCCGATGAAATTTGCATTGCGCGAGTGGCTTCTGATGCAATACCACCCACCAGCGACATATGTGAGGGTGTTTGCATGGACAAAGTGCTTTTGTATTGTTGTTGCAATTGTTGATGCTGTTGCTGCTGCTGTTGTTGATGCTGATGCTGATGCTGATGTTGTTGTTGCTGGTCATTTGCAAGCGATTTGATTGGTGTGCTGGGTAACGAGGAAACGGATGACACACCACCAGCATTTCCAGCGCCGCTATTTAGAGGCGAAGCCATGGTGGCTGGCGCTGTGGCAGTCGATGTAACCGGCGAGGATTGTATGCTACTGCCCATGGATGCGTTCATCATTGATGTGAGTCCGAGCAGAGGGCTCTGTGTGGGTGTAGAAACCATGCTTGGCTGTGGCAGTGGTTGAACGGCTGGTGGAGCCATTTGAGTTTGCTGTTGCACCTGTTGTTGTTGTTGTGCTTGTTGTTGCGCCTGCTGTGCTTGTAGCTGTGCCTGCGCTTGTTGTTGCGCTTGCTGAGCTTGTTGTTGTTGTTGTTGTTGCGCTTGTTGTTGCGCCTGCTGTGCTTGTTGTTGCTGCTGCTGCGCTTGTTGCTGCGCTTGCTGTGCTGCTTGCTGTTGTTGTTGTTGCTGCTGCTGCTGGACCTGCTGATGCTGCTGCTGCTGCTGTGAGGCGGCAAGAGTTGCGGCCAGTAAACTCTGTTGTTGTTGTTGCTGATGCTGCTGATGCTGCTGCTGCTGTTGTTGTTGTTGTTGTTGATGCTGCTGTTGCTGCAGCTGCGCCGTCTGATTAATGCCAATGGTGCTGGTGACCAATGGTCCAGCCTGATTAGTGATAGTCACCACTGACGTTGTTGGCAGCGTCGAGGCCTTCGACTGATAGACGCCGTGTTGCTGCAGTGCGGCGGCTGCGGACGAGGCTATGCTTGATGGCGTCGAAGAGGACACCGAAAAGGGTACGCCGGCAATCTGCGGTGGTAAATGTGTATGCTGTTGTTGTGGTTGTTGCTGTGCCTGCTGGGCATGACTCTGCGCCTGTTGCTGCTGAGGCTGCTGCTGCACGACGATTTGGTGTATTATATTCTGTTGCTGCTCACGCTGCTGTTGTTGCTGCTGCTGCTGTTGTTGTTGTTGTTGTTGTTGAACTAGCTGCTGTTGCAGCAACTGAGTTTGCAGCTGTTGTTGCTGTTGTTGCGCTTGCTGTTGCTGTGTAATAAACGTTTGTGGCGTTACCTGCAACTGTATCTGTTGTGGCTGCTGCTGTTGTTGCTGCAACTGTTGCTGTTGTTGTTGTTGCTGTTGCTGCTGCTGCTGTTGTTGCATTTGTATAGCCGATGCGAATTGTTGCTGCAACAAGTGCTGCTGCAGTAGCGCCTGTTGTTGTTGCTGCTGCTGCTTTTGCATCTGCTGTATTTGAATTTGCTGCTGCTGTTGTTGCTGCTTGTCGACATGGCCAGTAGTGGTGGCCTGCTGTAGAGCCTGACCATTTTGTATGGTTATCGGCGGCCCGGTGCTCATCACAACCATCTTTCCTGCGGGTGTCACCACCTGATGCATAGTTGCGCCTTGCTGCTGCAATCCAGCTGCCGTTGCGACCGTTTGCGGCTTCACCTGCTGCGGTTGGCCAGTTTCAGTCTTCATTGTCGGCAGCGCTGGCCGCACTGGCTGCTGCTTGGTGCGCATCTTCTTCAGCAAACTTTGATTCTGCGCTGTCTGCGTCGACACCGAACTAGCCGGACGTATCTGTGCGCCATTTTGCGGCAGTATCTGCGGCACACGCTGCGCTACTTGTTGCTGCAATTGGCTAGCTGTAACGGCTTGTTGCTGCAATTGAGCTGCGGCAGCGACGACGGCCTGCGCCGTCTGCTGCTGCTGCTGAGCCTGCTGTTGATGGGTTTGCTGTTGTTTGGGCGCGAGCGCTTCGATTTGTTGACGCGGCTTGGCAGCGGGCTGTGGGACGTTGCATTGCAAGGTGATGGCTGCAAAGAAAACGAGAGAAAACGGGTTGTTAGAAAACACAACGCTATCGCTGATAAATCCACTACTTACGATTCTGCTGCTGCGCCTGTATGGTTTGATGCGATGTCGGCTGCTGAATAAACATACTCTGCGTGCCATCCGGCTGCGTGCCACGTATTATAATTGGATTCTGCAACTGCTGCAGGCCATTCGACCAGAACGGCACCCATGGGCCAATCTGCATTTGCGGTGTACCAGTGGCGCCCTGCAGTGGACTAATTATCTGTGTTGGCATTGCGGCTTGCGACACCTGCACACATTGCTGCGTCGACTGTTGCTGCTGCGGCTGCTGCTGCTGAGCCACACCACCGGCGGCGCCCGTGGCCGATTGCACTGTATTCGTGGTAGTTGTCACCTTTTGCACGACCTTCTGCTGTAGGCTCTTTTGCGCATCGCTTGTAGCCTTGGCATTTTGTTGTTGCTGCTGTTGTTGTTGCTGTTGTTGAGCATTGGCCGCTGCAGCTGCCATGGAATTAAAAATATTCTGTTGCTGTTGCGGCGATTGTGCGAGCACGGGCGTGAAGAGGAGAGCTTGCGGCGATTGACTGGACGGGATGGCGTAGGTGTTGGGAAACCCTGCATTACCGCCGATCATCTGCTTAGCATTCTGCGTGGTGGTGGTAATCATTTGAGGCGTGCCACCTTGAAAGGGCTTGCTGGCGATAACCTGCATATTACAAGAAAGAGATACATAAATAAGTTCATAGTTAAAGAAATAAATAAGATTTAAGTAAACTCAACACCACCCACTTGTATTGGCTGCTGTCCCAAATTCGAGTGTATCAAGTTGCCAGAGACGAGTTGTGGGTAGAGAAAACCCGAATTAAGCGCCGTTTGTTGTGGCATTAACTGCACCGTGCGCCCCTGTGCCCAATCACCCAACACCTGTCCGGTTAACTGCATCGGCGACATGGTACTTATGGTGGTCGAATGCTGCTGCATTGCAGCTACCGCGGCTGCAGCGCTGCTAGGCGTTTGCTGATTAGCCGGACTGCCCGGCGCGCCGGCTGTGGGATCCGCCAACTGCATTTGCATTTGTTGCAACTGATTGGCCTGCGTGGGATCCAACAATCCGGTGTGCTTCAGCTCACCGCCCGCACCGGCGGCGCTCAGTTGATGTGTGGTGGCAGTGTGCGTTGGAAATTCCTGTTTCACCTGTATGGCAGTAAATGGTGAGCCATGTTGCAGTTGCAGTTGTTGCAACTGCTGTAATTGTTCGGGTGAGATTTGTAGTGGCACCGATGAAGGCGCCACTTGTTGGGCTGGACTCTGTGATTTCTCCAGCGTGAAGTTTTTCTGCGGTGTTGAGGTGGATGCGATGACCGCTGCTGATGGTGTTGATGAGCTGACAAATGTCGAAGAAGTCGAAGATGTGGATGATGCTGACGAAGTCGTCGATGAAGCGGATGACGATAATGACGACGACGACGACGACGATGACACTCCACCACTGCTTACTCCTAAAGTATGCTTATAGCCAAAATTGGGATTGTGGCCGTAGCTGTTGTTGTTGCCGTTACTAGCGCTACTAATGTGCGTATCCGGATACGGTGGACTAGCGAAATCGTATTTCTCGTCAAATGTGATTCCCGCCTTTTGTGCGAGTGTTTCGAGACACTTTAGCGGGCGTTCGTTGTTTTTGTTAGCTGTATTAACGTTGCTATTATTATTATTATTGTTATTCAAATGATTGTTAAGACTATTGTTTGCTGTTGTAGCAGTGCTGATGGTCGTAGTCGCCTGCTGATTGTGTTGTTGTTTTAGTGCAGATGTTGTGCTATCCACCGAGTGTATATAGTCAGAATTCACTTTGATAATCCTAATATTCGAGTTGTCCTTCAGAGGCTGAGTAGGTAAGTAGACGTTGTTTGGCGCTGGGTGTGTGACGTCGCTTTCAATATCCGTTCTAAAGGTGCGAAAAATAATGGAAGAAAAAAGGTGGAATGAGTAAGCGTGTTTGAAAAGTAAGGATTTGCCAATAATTTTAATTACAAAATAGAAACAGCAAATAAGAAAAACAAATAGGAGTAAATAAAATTATTTACACATACATATATAGATATGCATGTATGTATGTTTTATACACATGGATTTATAAAAATATGTTTACGATACACAAATGCGGGAAAATTATTAACATAGTTACTAAATAAAAAACAATACATTTGACCTTAGGGGCATGGAAATAATAGTTAGCTCCATTCACGTTATTCAATTCCTGATTCCAAATCTGCTTATTCACATCAAGTCGTTTTGAGTTTTTAAATTTCTTTGGAATTTCTTAGTTTTGCTGTTAATTTTTTTTTCACTATTAAATTTATGTACAATTTATGAAATGAGAAGTTATTGTTAATTGCAAAAAGGGAAATAATTGAATTTTTTGGAGAATCAAGATCTTCATTTCTGGAAGATGGTTTTTTTATATTAGGTTAGGTCATGCAGATTCCATACTCAAATTCGTATTATGTGACTAAGCGCCAGGAAGAAGCACCATCTACTAATCGGAAAGAATAATCAAGGCATTAACCTGCTGAACAAATTTCTATATTAAATGCACATGAGGAGGTCTAAGAGTTTCACCTCCGATGCCTTCACCAGCCTGATGAAATGCGTTGCCCTATGTGTTTCAGAGTTGCTTCAACTGCAGGTCCGGATATCGACACAGGAAGTGGTCAATTAACTCTCATCACGGAATTTGCTTCAGAGAGAACACGTTGGTTCGTACTTTCGCCATAATTGGAGCATAGGGGCAATAGCTCAGTGTATGTACTGTGATGACGCCGGTAAGAATTCTTACAACAGATCTCTTGATTTTTTGAAGATTAGTTGTATCGAATTATCCGCCTCGTTTATTGGCATCTCAAAGCCTTACCTGGCTACACCATCAGTGGTCTCGTATACCTCTATAAATTCTATATGTCCGCAATCCCAGCAAAGAGTGACGTTCAGCACCTGTTTTAACTATTTCGGAGCCTAATGTTTTCAAAGTTGCTTGGCTATCGACAGAGACCAGACTTGTCTATAGTATAGATCTCTGCCTGGAAGACGTTACAGTCGTTTGGCAGACAAAAATAGTGTGATCTGCAAATATTCCGGCTAGAGACCGCTGCCGGTTCTTTGCTCAATCTTTGAACCATCAATATACAACTATGTGCTACTGGTAGGATTTTGTCACACGCTTCTCTGGTCGGAAACCGCATTGCTATTAAAGCTTCCAGCCGATGTGTTGGCTTCTAAGTCATATTTGGTTATCTTAAGGTGGCCTCTGTCTGAAGTTGGTTGGTATCCACATGTTGGCTTCCCTAAGCCTGAGGGCGCCCTTTGCAACCACACGGCGAACGAAAATGTGAAGCGGCTGCAGGTAAAAGATCAAGTTAAGTCCCTCCTGAGATGCGCTCGAATCTTTGCACTTTTCCAAGTATTTTCTTGTTGCTCCCTTTCTCTAGAGATTTCGAACAGACTATGTGACCCCATGGTGATATAAAAAGTGCTCAACAGGACAGACTAGCCATAATTAATTTTTCCAAACTAATACCATTAAACCCTCAAATTGTCAAAATTATCAGCATAAAATTTATATATCGGAGTACGAATGTGCCTAATTAATTCATCCCTGTATGCACAGCCACTTTTAAATACATTTTTTAATAATAAATTTTTTATCGAAATTCCCTACTTTTCCTATCGTTTGACCGCCTTCCTTCTCTACAATATTTTCTTAATTTTGCACATGCTTCCTCGCCTCTCATGCGCTCCTTTCTCTACCACTACTTCACAGTTTGTTGCATGCTACTAATTCGATCATCCGCCATCGGCAGCGAAGGTAGTGGGAAAAGAAAATTAAGTGCTTGTTTTTTTTTTTTGGGTGCGTTGACGTGTGTAAGGGATGTTTCTTCCCCTCAACACTCGCTCGCTAATAATGAAATAGAGCGAAATATTAAGGTCCCATGAGGGGATGAACCCTTTTGCTTATTTCCATACATTTTTTCTACCTTTCGCTTAATGATTTTGCTGTGAAAAAGGAAGCCGGAAGGAATTTATGCATAAACATTTGAGAGAAGTAGGCAAAGACCAAAAGTGTGCGCGGAAAAAAGGATAAAACTGTGTGAAACATAAACAAAAATGTTAATGTAAAATATACTCAATTCGATACGAGTTGATGGCGAGCGACAAGAGCAAAAAAGCCTAATGTGTTTTAGATGGCAATTTATGAAAAGGATGCGACTACAGTTGCTAGCTGTACATCTCTATGCAATGCGCTTGCGATGCTTTTTTTTAATATAATTTTTGTAACATTTTTAGTTTCATGTGACCCAAAGTCGAAATTTTCAAACGAAAAAAATTAATATACATAAATAAATACATACATATTACGTCAGTTTCTAGCTGAGCTTCTCCCAAAATTTGTGTACGTTGACACTCAAACCAAGGGAAAATGGCTTCTACTACGACGTTTTTTATTGCTGAAATGTACTCGTAGGGTTGCCATTCCCAACCAAACCCTGGGATCTACCGAGAGGTTGAAGGACACACCTCTAGGTTAGATGAGAATATTCTTAAAGGAAGCAACTCACTTAGTCACTGCGAGCAGACTATTCAGTTACAGGTATTCGATGTCTAATTTTTAAATGGGAAAGCTTACAAAATATCGGCTCGGCGAGAGCTTCACAATGGCACATGATATGCTCTGCTTAGCCCAATAGCCTTCCTGCTGAGGCTATGGGATCTTTAGAATCTTCTAGCTGATAAATATTTTCGGAATGAAAGGTTTGGCCTATAAGGGCACTATCGTCGTTAGAGGAAACCGTTCTTCGGTATTTGTTTGTGCAGCTGAAGTGAAGGAGATGTTTTTGAGCTGGAAATTATATTTTTTAGGTTAAATCTCCTCTAGTTTTGCATATAGAAACTCAGGTGGGGTGACATAAGGCCCATGGCCATAAGGTCAATTGACTTTATGACCGTTTTGAATTTGATTTTATGGCCACCTAAGGGAATTTGGTTTGACCTTATGACCATTTTGGAAAAATAATAATAGTTTAATGCTACTAGTTCACTGTTGAAAAATTAAAGCTACACCAAACGCAACATTTCAGCAAAAATTTGGAGTGCATGAACAAGTTAAACGGTTATGACTGAAAAGAAGAAATTAATATTTGTAGATATACTTATGTATGTATGTACGTATGTAAGTAATTATACAATTTTGAGTGCCCAGCGTCGCGGCAGTCCGCGAATAAATATATTTAGAAGAAAACGAATATTTGCAATAATGGTAAAAAATTTAAATAACATTAATAAAATTAAAGTAAAATTAAATAAGGTACAATAGCACGTAAAATTTGTAGAGAACGACCGAACTTCGGCTTCGGCTTCGGCCATGATCGGCCACAAAAGTTCGGTTCGGTTTCGGTTCGGCTTCGGCAAAAAAAGCCGAACTTTGGCCGAACATTAATTATTGAATTATTACCACATGTACACTTGCCATAACAAGTTTTTTATGTTATTTTTACAAGAATACTTACATATGTAAGTATGTTACTTTCTGAAATTTATGTGATTGAAACTAAAGTATGTAAATTTTTTGCTTTT
>JAPVRG010069849.1:0-10634 GCA_029783565.1 Rhagoletis cerasi
GAGAGTGTTGGAATTTGTTGTCCCTCTTCTTCCTTGAGCGAAGAATAGCTGAAATTTGGCATTCGTGTACCGAAAGCAAAAACAAAATACATGTAAGTTTTTGTTTTTGTACTACCGCTACCACCTTATATAAATTCGCCTTGCATTTTTCAATTGGAATATTACGCATACGCACCTTGGTCAAGTGATTGTGGTTGAGGAAGAGCTTCAGCAATATGGGGCACTTTTCCACCAAATCAGGAACATCAGGCATCTCGAAACGTGACAAATTTAACGTAAACGATTTATTGTCAATGGCATCCTCGCATATGGCCAAGACGTGATTGTGACGAAAGAACTGATATATCATATTCATGATGATTGTTAAAACAAAATACACTACGAAATTTATTTAATTTCCATATATGTATGTAGATTTCGATTATGTAAATAAAAGGTTACTAGTTGTATTAGCGTTTGTTGGCTTTCAAACAATTTTGTTGTTTGTTCAATGGGGTTTTTTCACTTTTTCACTACTCAATTGGAAGCGCTTGATTTTTTTAAATTATTTTTGCTCATGATTTGCTTTCGAACGAAAATTATTGCAATTGCACACGTCAGCATTTTTATGATTTTGCTTAATTTTTATAAAATTGTCGCACGATATTCACAAGTGCACGGTTGTGTTAAAGGTACATATGTATGTACCCAAATGAAAGTCGTGTATTAAGTTTGTAGACATGTAAGTACACATGTATGTATGTAAGTCGAAGGCGTTCGTATTTTTAGCCAAATACGAACTTTGCTTTACCGGGCGAAAGCTGCAGAGCACAAGGCAGCGACGAAGCCAACTGGTCGATGAAGCACCACTGATTGTGCGAGCATAGCACTAACAAGAAATATGCACCGAAATTGGTAAACGACCGGCCAAAGGCGTATGTACACCTACGTGCAAAATAATAGCCATATACATATAAAAAAATTCGAGCATATTTCATATGAAAAAAAGTGCACAACAGCGTCAGCAAAAAACTGCATGCCTAAAAGTTTTCAAAAAATTCTGATTAATAAGTCTCAAATTTTGGTGAAAATTTTTTGAATTCTAATAGTTGTTGTACAAGGTTTTAAATTTAGATTTATGAGCTATACTTTTTAAAAAATTAATGAATAAACAAACAAAATTAAAATACCTAGTCAGAACCGGTAAAATGTTGCACTGCTATTATTTTGTACATATGTGTATGTATGTACTTATGGACTTGTGTGCCCGCATTATTCTCTTGAGATTGTCATTTTGCTTTTATCGCTCGTCTGCATTTTTGCAAAACGAAAAAGCTCTTGGGCGCCTATAATTATTTCCGCGCACTTTATTTTTAATTAACACTCACTTAAATTAAATGTTTGTATTTTATTTTAGCGATTAGCACACGCGTTGGCTTCAGTTACCCGCACAGGTGTGTTAGCGAATGTGAAGTTTGCTTTACTCAAACACCCTGGTGAGCTCACGTGGACAGCACAGCACAACTCGGCTGCGTATTGGTGTTTGCCGCAGCGCCTAACTACGAAAGACGCATCGAGTAGTCCCACAGCTGCGATAGCGATAGTGACTAGAGCCTACTAGAACTCATTTTATAGCTTCTACTTACATATGTACACATGTATGTATGTCCTATATACATACCCAGCAAAAACTTTGTCTTCTTATGTAAGCGCTTATTTCTTATATCAATGAAGTAGCGCATTACAAGGTAATAAAAGACGGTTGTTCGCTTACCAATTGCATTACATGTTCTTATATGTAATGTGATGTGTAAGTAGTTGTACATTTGTTAGATTACCTCCAATGACATGTCCATATTGAAGTAATGCATTCTGTAATCTAGAAGGTAGGTGGTGAAGCTAAAAAATTGATTACCCATCGAGAGTCACCGATGAGCTACTGTTAATCGATACAGCTATGAGATTTTTACACAACATAGAAGAAGAGGTGGTGGTCATTTCTGTATACTTAACTAAAAAAACATTTTTTTGAGATGTGACGTTATTCATGCAAAGAAGCGATATGTACATACATACATATGTACATACATGTGAATGTAAAACTTTACTAACACTTATCTAGTTGTTGCTGTGTTACAAGTACTTGTTTGCCATATCTGTGGTCGACTTCGGCTTTTAGGCCATCTGTCCGATCATATTTATAGTAAGTACTTACGCACTCGTCGAGAGATTCCACATTTCGCACGCGTTTTCATTGTTGTATTTTTCCACTTTTTGTTGTACATATGTACGTGGAAAAAGTACTTTCTGGTTTGAAATGTTACTCTTTAATTAAATATTTTTGAATTCAGGAAAAACGTGATTTTGCATAAACAGTACCCTCTCTCGCTCTGCGTTGGCGCTCAATTCGACTGCAAGTTCGCGTGAATGACGGTATTTGTATAAATACCCAAAGCAGTTTATAGTTTCTCAGCCTGGTATGAGTCCACACTTTAAACACTTATGTACGAGCAAACGTATGTAAGTTCTCATCTCTATTCTACTGAGTCTGGTTTTTAAAATTCTCGTGTTCGTAAACACGCTTTCTTCTATGTATTTGAATGTATTCTTAATATGTTGTCATTAATCTGTGGCATTCGCTTATCGCAAAAGGCACCGATTCAACTGAACAAAACAACGTAACGGGCTTGGTAGCGACTAATCCCGCACCCTTACCTACATGTTAACATACACATTAGGGCGGTCCAAAAATACACAGAATATCAACTTCGTGGAATTTTCTTGCTGCTACACCCAGAATTATAGAAGAAGGATAATAAGGAGACCCCAAGTTTTTTTTTTAATCGGTTAATATTTAACTTTGAAGTTTTCCATATATTTTACATGGGGAAAATGAATTGGTTCGTTGAATTGCTATAGAATCTGTAAAAATAAATATTTTTTTATCGAATAAAAATATTTCTCTTCAGAAAACCTTTAGTAATTGACCTATGATGCAAATTTAACTTGCCAATTTTACCTAATTTTGGCTTCGAAATGATGTGGTTACGATCACATAAAATAACTAATTTTTTTAAATAAGAGATGAAATGATCGGTTATGAAAAAATAGCTACTAAAATTTTAAAGTTAAATATGCATTATAATTTTATTCTTTGACGATTTCTGAAGGGTAATATTTTTATTCGATCAAAAAATATTTATTTTTAACGATTTTATAGCAATTCTACGAGAAAATTTATTTTCTCCATATAAAATATGTGGAAAACTTCAAAGCCTCGGCGGCACTGCTAAAACAGCTAAAACCGATTTCAAAATAAAACAAGTAAGAGCGGCACTGTCTTCGGCTATGTCGAAGGCTTCATACCTTTCATGAACATCAAAAAACTTAGCTTCACCCTTGATTTCTTTAGGAGCTACAAATTACTTATACTACATTGATGTTCACTGTGAACTATGCTCTATGAACTATGAACTTACATATATCTGAACATTCCTTAAAGATCAGCAATCTTGATGATTTTCTCAGTGGACCTTGTATGACTAATTAGTAAGTAGCTCACGAAATTGTTCGGGTTTATATCTGAACAATCAGTTGAATGGGAGCTATAGTTTATAGTGACCCGATATTTATCATTTTCACTGTAAGCTCTCCGTTGATAATAGGTGAAAAAGTGCGAAATTTCACGTTGCTAGCTGCATAAATAAAGGAGTTATAACTAAAAATCCCATATCTGAACAATCAGTTGTATGGGAGCGTTATGTTATAGTGGTCCGATTTTACCGGTTCCGACAAATGATTAATATATTATAAAAACACACTCACTCGCCAAATTTCATTCGGATATACTGAGGACTATATTGCATACAAACTGACGGACAAACGGACATAGCTAAATCGACTCAGCTCGACGTGCTAATCATATAAGTATACATTTTGATGGGTCTATCTCTTCTTATTATGGTACTTACAAACTCGGACGAAAGTTATAATATCATTTCATGCTCATGAAAGGTATGAAGATACAGATCTCCTTATTTTCGATGCACTTTCTTTCTGGGGTGTGGCTGGGAAAAAAATTGTTTGGACCACCCTAATACACACATGTGTTGTATTTGTCGCATTATTAAGAAATCATTACGCCCCAATAAATATTTATTTTTATAATACATTTGATCACGTTTGTATGTATGTACATATGTAAAAATTTACATTCATAAGTATATTTATAGATGCGATT
Organism: Rhagoletis cerasi; assembly: GCA_029783565.1. Lineage (NCBI taxonomy): Eukaryota > Metazoa > Arthropoda > Insecta > Diptera > Tephritidae > Rhagoletis > Rhagoletis cerasi. Next base: position 4,220 of record JAPVRG010069849.1, read on the forward strand.
GCTCGTTGGTGTAAAACACCAATATTCGCATTGTCAAGCTGTGTATGAAATGACATGTTATTCCGTACATCTAACTATAGATCATTAACAGGAGGCATATTTGGGGTTCATTGCCGCCTTAGGAATGCAGGTTCCATATTACAGATGTTTTAGTCATCTTAAAATTTACTATAGGTAATAATATTGACGGAGATGTGATTATCAATCAAATACATACATACATACATATGTATAATATGAGTTTCATCAAATTTTAGTTTCAAATAGTTGACAATTTGCGATCTGCGATCCAGTATCCTCTTAATTGCAGAAGCTCCTTAGAGGCAAGTTCCATCAGTCGAGCTTAAAAATCGGTCAATTTATCTTACGTAGCCCACCACAAATTTAAAATAGGTACGTATGTATGTATGTATGTATGTATGTATATTCCGAAACGATTTGAAAGACAATTGAACATCGATGCATTTTCGTGAACATTTCGCCTAAATTTTATCAGCACACAGCAATCGGGCTCTCTCCAAACTTTGGTCTGTATTTAAACTCGTCGGGCATACATATCGCATTTATAAAAAATAATGAGGATCTAGCCCTGAATGCCAAAGATACCCAAAATAACCCAAAATTGGTTAGAGGTGCTTATTACTCGGCAAGACTCGCCCGTGTGGTCACCAGGTGAACTGTCGAACCTAACCTAACATACCCTTAAGAATCTGATGTCTTGAATTGATTAAATAATAAATACATAGGTAAACAACTCGTATCAATGCATGTAGCCCATACAAGTCATTGTTCGAAAACCAGTTACGAAAATGTGAGTGCTAGTGATTTATCAGATCAATATTCATGGACAACATGAATGCTAATTTTGTAATAGGTTTGTAAATTATACTTACATGTACATTAGACCGTATCGAAAAAAAGTTCGCCGTACACCCCCTCATATGAAGTCTTTTTGAAAAGCATTTGAAAAAATAATAATTTTTTTTTGGATAACCCTGGTAGTCGCCCAATTTCATTTTTCTTCGTATCTTCGGCATTTATAGTCGGATTTTAAAGTGTGATATACCAATGTTTTTGTCTCGATGAGGGGGTTTTCCTATGGAAGTTCATTGACCTCAGGTGCTCCATAAGAAAAAAAACAAAAAAAAAAACAAAAACAAAAAAAGTTGGTTTTTTTCCGACTTAACAAATCGAAATACTTTTTTCGCAAAAGATTCATGATTTTTGACGGTGTTTAATTTACTGTCATTAGGGTGGTAGCAACTAATATCCGGTGGGTAAGTACCACAATGGAGCACATGAGGCCAATGAACATCCGTAGGAAAACCCCCCTCTTCGAGACAAAAACATTGGTGTATCACACTTTAAAATCCGACTATAAATGCCAAAGATATGAAGAAAAATGTAATTGGGCGACAACTAGGGTTGTCCAAAAAAAATTTTATTATTTTTTTAAATGCTTTTTAAAAACACTTCATATGAGATGGTGTACGGCGAGCTTTTTTTTATTTCTCCTGTAAGGCGATACGCTCTAATGTACATATATGCGAGTAGAAATAATGTTGAAAATAAATAGCTTTGCTGACACAATTATAATAAATTAAAATATTTCGCACGCAACCTTCAGCTTACAATTGGGCCAGACTTACTAGTACTGTGCATGTTAATTTAGATAATGTACTCAGCTGTGCAGTGTGCTTGTATTAGAGCGATTAAAATAGCGGCGGCGACATTAGGCAACATTTGCATTAATGCGTCATTTATTGATCAGCGTCCGCATGCTCTGCAAGTGATAAGCTTTCGGTATGCACAATCCGCCGGGGCCTTAATATGGTGCTAGCAAATGATCGCCGTTCTATTAGCGTTGAGGCTTGAACAAAAAATGTAACAAACAGTCATGAACTACATATGTATGTATAAATTAACGGTTTTTATTCACGTTAAAGCTTTTATTTTATTGTATAATTTTTTTTTTTTATAAATATTTTAATTAGTATTAACGAATATTACAAGAGACTTGAAGTTTTATTACAAAAATATTTTATATGCAAATAAGTAAGAATTGTTTTTTATTTTTAGTTTTAATATTTGTGTATTTATTTATGTATGTGATTAGAATCCTGATTAGAATAGCTTTTTGAAGTTTACCTTAAAAGAAGTAAAGCTGTAATGTTCGATCAGCCGCATTAAAAGATAATTGTTGATTAAGAAGAATAAAACACCTTGCGCGCCGATCCAGTAGAATGTGTTCCACGTCTTAAATTCCAAAAGATATGCAGGCAAGAGCCAAAGTCCCTGCGCCAACAACCACATAGCGAAGTAGATAATCGCTCGCAGTACTGAAATCGATTGTAAATTGTTGAGACAAAGTGGCAAGAGCGCCAGATACCAGACAAAATACTGCGAAGTCACCACCGAGTTAAAGGTGACCATAACAAACGCCAGCGCAAATACACAGAAGGTCAAGGTTTGTCGAAATTGGCCAAAGCTGAGGCTCAAATAGAGCAGTAAAAACAATTGTGGAGCCAAAATTAACAACCTCTCAACTAGTGACATTTCCGTCGCATTTCCGCTCAGATATTGCACCAGAAAGTACAGCGAAAAGTTATGTCGTACATCGCGTCGCACAAAATGATACAAATACGCTTCATATATGTACTGCCAACCGTAGAGGAAGTAGAAGAAACCATTAACAACAAAGAGGGCACCACATGTACCCACAACTAGCAATACCTGTCTGTATGAGGGAAACATTAATTGCCGTAGAAGATCACGTACACTGCGTGTTAGACTCGTTGACAAGCAGAGATAGTAGGCGAGACTAAAGAGCAGCGGATACAGGCGCAGATGTATTGCAAAGCCATGCACTAAGCCAGCTGCGAAGATCAACCAATTGGCACCACGTTCCGTATCTTCCGACTTTACTAGTAGATACACAGCGAGTATGACAAAGAAGCTTGAGAAGCTATCACCGTTACCTCTAGTCGATATAATAGCTGTTAGCGGGTTGTAAAGCCAAAAGCAGGCTGATGCGCGTGCAATATTCTCCGGACGATTGCGCGCATCTGTTTCGTTGTAGTGCTGCGCCGATCTTATTTTACCAAATTTACTCAGCAATGCGTGCACGGCTTTGCGACATTGCACCTGCAGTTGAAGGCGCACAAGCATATAGATGAATATCGCTACAAATATATCGAATGCAGCGTAGATGACTTTGCCGATGGCTGGATGCAGCAGCACATTTGGTATTTGCATGTATGCCATAATGGGACTGTAACGGTAGGTGTGACGGTTAAAAGGCGTCTCACCTTTCAGCACATGGCGTGCGCCATCTGTGACCACTTTATAGTCTATATCTGTGTAAGGCACCTCGGAATGTGCGTCATGCCAGTGACCATAGGTGATAAGCAGCAGGCGCAGTGCAATGGAAATAAGCAGGTGCGTGCGAAAGCTAAGTTCTTGTAATAGTGTTAAGAAGCGTCGCGAAAGTGGCTGGGATATTTGGACTATATTTTTGGATGCCGTGTTAGTCATGGACATATTAAAGCGAGTTCGGTAAGTACAATTATAATTAAGTTTTATACCAATTAAGGTTGATTGTTTAATTTAAATATGGTATATGTATGTGAGTAGTTGAGTTGTATATTTACTTCTGCCAAATGATTTTTGGACTTTGATTTTGTTTCGCTTTGATTTGAAAGTTTGTTGTGTGAGTTAGTATGCTCCGTATATACTGATTTGCAAGCGTTTTTGCACTCCTCAACTAACCTATTAATTTCTCTTTTTCCAAATTCCAATAGATTATCAATATCAATATGTATTCGGTATGAAAATTTTCCATTTATGTATCTATGTACATCAATAAATCAGTTTACAATTTAGTTTTCATTTCTTTTGCTGCTTTCTGCAAGCATTCACTGAACTGTTGGAATTCCTTATCGCAGATATGATGCTGCACATTTAAATCTCGTGTCACACATGCCGCATAGACTGCTGCTTTATCAGCGCATTTACCCAGCAGCACGGGATAGTTGCGTAGTCTCTGTTTAGCTTTGCGCACTGATTCCATACCTTTAATGATAACAACTGCCGACTTTGATCGTTTGGTGATAACTCTAGTTTTGATTGAGTGCCTTTGCGTTTATGTATTACTTAACGTTTGTGGCTTGGCGGTATTCCACTGGGCGGTACTGGGATGGGATCCGCAATGAAAGCGTCGTACAGAGGTTTTGAAAATAGTACCAGCAATGAAGTTGTGATAAAAGTAATTTGAAATAGTCGTGGATTACGTTGAATCCAACTGCGTTTTGGCAGCACAGCTGTACGGCGCCGTTGTCCACTCTCCTGTTGTGCTTGTTGTTGGAGCTGTTGAATTTTTTCTTGTATTTCAGGTGAAGGTTTGTAGGTTGGAATAGGTTTTTGCATCGTTCACTGGAATACGGAAAATTGTTGTTTTAATAGTTATTAGTAAGTAAGTATATCAGTAATATCGAATATAAGCCAAAACCGGTATATTTAAAAAATATGAGCTGATAGAGCAATGCCTAGCTCTAAAGCGTAAGTTAGCCAAGACTTAAGCTTCAGTTAGCCAAGACTTAGGGCCAGTTTTTCAGTGCTGGTTTAAACTCAGTTTAAACTAAGTTTAGTTAAACTCAGTTTAAATTTAAACTGAGTTGAAACTACTGACCAGCTTTTCAGTGCGAGCTTAAGGCCGCTTCATAATTTAGATGTTTTGTGGGGCAACACTGTTTTTTCTCTATGCTAATGGGCACAAAAAGCATTGCATATGCCAAGGTGCTCGTATGAGCATTACAAAAATAAGACAAAACTACTAAAATGCGCAACACCCTCCACAAAATAATTTATTATACTATTATTATTTTATTATATTATTATTCTATTTTACTAAAACGGCAAATAGACAGAATAACAGCTGATAGCATAAACTCGGTTTAACCGAGCCAGATTGGGCGTTTAAACTAAGTTTGACTGAAAAACTGCAAACTGACTGGTGCAAAAGTACCAAAAATTTTTTGGTGATACATTTGAAATGTTAATTTAACGACCAAATTCATTTTCAGTAACATGCTTAGTTAATTAAGTAGCATATACTTAAAATTTTCTATTTAGAAAGCGTCTTAGACCTATTTATTTAATGATTTTGGAGGTAAGTTTATGCAGCAATTTAATTTTTTAATGAAACTCTCTAATTTACGCTGCTGATTTATAAATTTTTTTATAGATAGCAACAAGTTTTTTCTTGTATTGCATTTTGGTTTTTTTTTCGTCAGCCAATTGAAAATATTTTTTCACAGATATGTGCTGTTCCACACGCGATTTCCTACTGTTTTTTCATCTCGAGGGACACTAAAATCTGAGTCAGCGCATCTAGCACTTTTGAACAAAAAAAAATTGCTTGGCATTTGGGGTTTCAATTTATTTTATTTTAGGAAAGTTGAAAATATTTTTCACAAGAAAATATTAAAAATGAATTTCATTTGGGTTAATGCAAATGACAATTTGTGAACAAATATCAATCAATACAATTAAACAAATTGTCAAATAAGCATATTTACATTTTTTGTTTTGCTTAGTTGGCTTACTGTATACTGTGGTATGAACTAAATTTTTATAAAAGATCGGCTGAAAGATGTATGTACATACATATGTATATTTGCATGTGCATACATAAATATATATACATATGTACATGGTTTAACGCTTTCCAATGAAATAATTTGTAGACATTTCTTATTAATCGCCTTTTTTATACATATGTACATATATATATATATATTAGGGCATTTTTTTGCGACTATTGTTTTTTTTCACTCCCACCTCGAAAATTTTGTGGAAAATACCTTTAAAAAAACTCCCTGAAAATTTGAACCCTTAATATTAACATTACGTACTCGCCCAAGGCGTTCAAAGATTTCCCATATAAAATACAGGTAAACTTTGATATGTTTTCTTTAAAACTCTACAGCTCAGAGGCATTTTATGGTATAATCTTGGTCAATGATAGGGTTTCTTCAGAATTTAATGCTCGACAAAAGTGTCCATTGCGCCGTAACCCTAACTCCCACCAGCGCGTTAGTACGGGTCACTAAAACCAATTTTTTTATGAAATTCTATTTTTTGGCCCCTATCTCGTAAACACCAACTACAGAAAAAATTTAAATGACAAATTTGTAGTAAATTCAATTTCCTACAAAAAAGTTCATTAACACCAAATCGCTAACATCGATAACACTCGAAAAATGAGTATTATATTTGATCAAAAAAGTATAAATTAACATAAAATTTGTATATTTGAGCAATACAATAAAACTCAGAAATGTATTATTACTATTGATCGCAAATTTTAAAATCTTGAAATAATAATTAAATATCAATTTTTTTGATAGAACTCATA
>JAPVRG010069991.1:0-11039 GCA_029783565.1 Rhagoletis cerasi
TACTGTAGGGAGTATAGTAATACCGTCTTATACAGATTTAAAATGAGTAAATAAACAAAACAGGCGAACTGCACCAATCTTATTCTGATAACTTTGACTGCAAGTCGGCACGGGTTGCCGTGGTCCGAATTGCATAAAATTGTATTCGGTTACTTTTTAAGATAAAACCAATAAAATGAGGGGGTATGCGTCAAAAACAAACAACTTTGGTTTTTTGGGACAGTCTAACATATATATATATATATTATATAATATTATATAATACACTGCAGTATATGAGATTGCTCGCTGTATATGTGGCCGCTGTGGTGTAGTGGTAAGCAGTGCGCGCTTCCACTCCGCAGGCCTGGGTTCAAGCCCTGGTCAACGTCGTAAAAAAGTTTAGAGAAAAGGTTTTTTCTTAACAGCGGTCACCCCTCGGCAGGCAATGGCAAACCTCCGAGGGTACTTCTGCCATGAAAAAGCTTCTCACAAAAATACAATCGCCGTTCGGAGTCGGCATAAAACTGTAGGTCCCTCCCCTTTGTGTGACAACATCAAGGCGCACGCCACAAATCGGAGGAGAAGCTCGGCCAAACACTAACTTATGTGTAAGCGCCAAATTATTATTATTATTATATGAGATTGCACACAACCAAAGCGACGACGAAATTCAAACAAAGTGTACATTGGCAGTTTTTTTTTCTTAAGATTGATAGATTTATTCTCTGAAAAAAAAAATCTGTGCAGATTGCGAAACTGCTTTTAGGCTCTTAAAAAAAATATTTTGTGTTTTTAAACGAATTTTCCTTTGCACCATTTAACTACGGCAAAATATATCCATACTGTCAGATAGAATTTTATGAAAAAAACATTAAAAATAAATGTCTATTAATTGTGTAAGGATTAATGGTTTCCTTGTTCTTATATTTTCGTGAAATAAGTTATTAAAATAAAAAACCTTTTTCTCCTAAAAGTGATAGTCTGGAAATTTGTCAGACAGTATTTTATGAAAAAAACTTTAAAAATTAAATAAATGCAAATATCGAGCCTTAACCGCCAAAATAACGTAAGCGACATTTTTTTCAAAATTTTCTTTTTGAGGCCGAAATGCATCTAGATCAGTTATGCCCAGCCCATGAGCCCGCGGGCGAAAACAGCTTTTGTGCTTTCACATGTACACATATTGAGCTTATGTGCTTTTACACATACACGAGATATCGTACGCATATCCAACACAATCACGCGGATTCAATACAATCGCATTAATTGCGTACATTGACGTTGGGCATAGCTGATCTAGATGCTCTACGAACATTTCTGCATCAAAAAGAAAATTAAAAAAAATGTCGCTTACGTTATTTTTGCGGTTAAGGCTCGATATCCATTGATTGTTTAAGGAGTTTTTACAGTTTCGTGAAATAAGTTGTTAAAAGTTATTAAAATATTTATAATATTTATAATTTTAGGTGAAAAGCTAAAAGTGACAGTCTGGAAGTTTTTCAAATGTATCGTTTTTTTAAGAAGCTTATCTCACAAAAATATAAAAAAATAAATCACTAAAACTCCTTAAACAATTAAGAGACATTAGTAGTTTTTTAATTTTTTTTTTTCACAAAGTAACCTTACAAATATTTTTGTATGCAGTAGGTACAGTATATCAAAATAAAATAAAACGCCTTACAATAATAAAAAACAGTTTCGTATAATGCTGTTTTTCCATTTTTGTTTTTAACATCGGAAAATAGTTTAAAACGGGAAATGTCCCAGGTATTCTTAAAATTTTATATTCCATTCGCAATGACTTAAGTATGGGGATCTTTTAAATCAAAATGATTTCGTTAATACGTTCCGATCGGAATTGATTCATTGAAAACCCATTATTTATTAGTTAATCATAATTAATAATCATACCTACTTAAAACCCACTAAGCTATTTTTTTTACTTTATGATTTCCCAACTTAAGTAGCTTTCTATCCATACTCTCGTATCCATAATTCTTACGCATGAAATTTGCGCACACTCGCTACATAACGAAATGCGTCACTTGTGTGCGTAAAAGAAAATTATTGTTCTTCTGGGCTGTTTTGGGATGATTTTGTGCCACGTGCAATGGCTTCAGATTGCCATCTAACGTCAATGCTTGAGGTGTATTTATGTATGGCAGGGAGTAACTTTAAGGATTAGGTAAATGAATACACACTTAATAATGAATTCACATAAAGTTATGTACATATACATACATATGCTTTCCATTTCCTCTGACACCACCAGTAAATAACCCAGCCAGCAAAAAAAAACGGAACGTTTACCGACAGTGAGGTTTTCGCACATTTTTCGTACATTTTTGGCATCCTTACAAACAAAAACCGTTTTAAATTTTCGTTCATTTTTCGTATACGAACATTGAAACTGAATATTTGAAAACCTGTCTACATATGTATTCGACAGTATGTAGCTGAGTGTGTAGAGAAGCATCTTACTATTTGTAAGCTTTCAGGAGTTCCCAGGTTCAAATGCCATCGTACGTAAGTGAAGTGTAGAATGAAAACTTGTTCAACGAAAAATGGAATCAGAAAAACAGCTGAAAACTTATCCGCTTCACAACTATTTTCGGTACCTTTCTATACGTACGTTTCTGCCGCACAGTTTAGTGGGAAAATGGATCGTCAAGGTATCCGAAAATGGAATCGGTAAACGGACAAAAAAACGCATTTCATAAATTTTTTCCATTTTCTCGGATTTTTTGCTGGCGGAAAAGGTATAGAATACCTTTATGCCAGCAGTGTTTATTTTTAGGATGTCCAATAAGCATCACGACAAACTTGAGGAGAAGGTAGGTTGGGTGCCGAGCTCCCTGATAAGCAAAAACTTTTCCGTACCGGTATCGTTTGTGACAGCCTTTAAGCGTGGTAATAGTTGTGTTTTGTACCCACTATCCAGTTAAAACCAGTAACATTTCTTACCAGAGACCGAAGATAACAGTTATTGATGTAAACTGTCAATAAAAAATTCACTATGAAGGAAATTTTCTGCGACTAAGTGCAATATACCAATAGATTTCTTTTTGCACCGAGAATCAAATTTGACAACAAATTTTTTGTATAATATATTTTAAGATTCTCTCTCTGCTTCCCACAATAAATCTCACTTATTCTTAATTTTTCCTAATTTTTAAGAAGTTGCACTTCCATCACGTGTACGGTGCTACATGCGTCTTTTTTATTAGTGTGAGGGTGATTGATTTCTTAATTGAAGCCTGACCACCACAGTATACAGCCAATGCACTGTAGTGCTTGACATTCCCTATTTACGTCCGATTACACATTTATAGATATAGAGGACTTCCGAAGGGAGTAGAATTTTAATTCAGCAATTTTAGACCGAGAAAATTGCGGTATTACTTCGGCCTGATACTTACACATAGAAAACTCTTATATTCTATTACTCCAGAACCAGTTTACGTATCTTCCCTACAACAACTACACACATTTTGCTGCTCTATTTTCTCCCTCTCTCACTCTCACTGCTCAATCGAATGCTCTACGTAAAAATCAAAAGGCTTCTATGTCATGCTGTGCGTTGGATAACCACTTACATGCAAAGCTCATTTAATAGATTCTTTATACAACTCTCACGTCTTACTATGCAGTGCCAAATATGCCTTTATATTTTATTACTACAAGGACCAATGTCTATGTACGAGTGCATAGCTCGAAACCGTACTATGTAGTCACCCAATTACATTTTTCTTCATATCTTCGGCATTTATAGTCGGATTTTAAAGTGTGATACACAAATTTTTTTGTCTCGAGGTTTTCCTACGGAAGTTCATTGATCTAAGGTGCTCCATAAGAAATAAATGCCGAAGATATGAAGAAAAATTTATTTGGGCGACTACTAGGGTTGTCAAAAAACAAGTATTATTTTTTAAATACTTTTCAAAAACGGTAGAGCGGGTCATTAGGGTGGTAGCAACTGAGAGATGGATGGTAGTACATGAGGTCAATGAACCCCTCCTCGAGACAAAAGCATTGGTGTATTACACTTTAAAATCCGACTATAAATGCGGAAGATATGAAGAAAAATGTAATCGGGCGACTACTAGGGTTGTCCAAAAAAAAAGTATTATTTTTTTAAATGCTTTTCAAAAACACTTCATATCAGGGGGTGTACGACGAACTTTTTTTATTTCGCCTTTAAGGAGAGACGCTCTAATGTACAGGCTCAATATTCAAATGCATGATCCAACAACCGATAATTTCAAATATTAAAAAATAAAAGTATTTGGTCACTAGTCTGAAAACAAGAAGAAGTTTAAACAGAAGGATAAAATAGTGTTTTGTTATTAAATAAATAGTAAACAAGTTAAGAAGTATAAGTTAGTACGAAACTGATCTTTATACATATATCCGGTGCAAGTATCTATTAACTATCGTTTTTTTCGCCTTTCTGATAAGCAGGACGGTTTTCCCCCGATTTGAAGTATTTTCGATAACATTCTCACTAAAACTTAATGAAATAACTGAACAATGTTTGGTAGAAATTTATAAGTCGGTTATCGAGATACACATATATATTTAGTAATAAGCCCATTTTCCAAAGATCTATAACAATCTTATTTATTGCTAAGAGGTTATTACAAAATCGATTTTGAGTGAATTAGCTTCAACAGTTGCTGATTTATTGCAGGTTTCGTATTTCTGTAAAATACCCTTACATGGGAGGGAGGCGTGGTTATTGCGCGATTTGAAAAACGCTCAACATATTTCTTAGTTAGACTCTAAGCAATGCTCGCACCGAGTTTGATGGAGATTGGTGAAGGGGCTACTGGCATAAAGAAATTGATCATTTGTAAGTGGGCGGGTCTACGCCCATTTTCATAAAATTTCATAATTGTCTTATTTTATGCCGAAGCTTACTTCACATACTATCATAGTTTTTGAATTTGTCCAAAATACCGTTATATGCGAGGTGGGCGTGGATACAGTCCGATTTCGCTCATTTTCAATACCAGCCTACCTTGCATAAAGTGCAACCTGCATACTAAATTACGTTTAAATATCTTACGGTTTGCTCGAGTTATCGTGTACACGGAGGGACGTACAGACGGACGAACAGACAGACAGGCGGACAGACAGAGATGGCTTAATCAATTTTCTTTTCATTCTGAGCATTTTGGTGTATATTTGTCTATAACTATCTGAATTATTTTAGGCTGTTACAAACAACCATTATGCGAAAAAATAATACCCTTGTTCACAAGTTCGCTCCGGTATATAAATAGATAGTAGTTTATTGACGAAAGGCGGTATCTATCTCTCCCCATGGTTACGCCACTGCTCCTGGGGCATTGTCGTTGGTACACTTTCCCACCCCCCTTAGTTTACTTGCATAACATCGCACAGTGTTTGCGGGAACCTTCCACATACCACTATTCCGAGGTCGTCAGCATACGCAATGGCATTGAAGCCGCCATCCATTAAATCCATGGCTTTAGGCAATTGGTTTACTACCAAGAAGTATAGGAGAGGAGATGGGACACCGCTTTGTGGGGTACCCTTAGTGGCAAATCTGATTGTTGGTAATCCCGCCAGAGCAACCTAAACTACCCTAGATCCCAGCATTTGGTCTACAAGCGTTACCAGATCCGTCAACGTCCTAAAACTATCGATTTCGCCACTTTGAATACTATCTCTTTCTGCGTGGACTATTCGATTAGCTGTTTTCTCCATTGAAATTTCTCTGCTGGGAAGACGCAGTAAGTGATTTTCGACTGTATAAAGTTGAATATGCATGTGAAGTAACTTTACTGCATATAGCCCTGCACAATGTTTGGTGAGTTAAGTGCGCATAAACTATTTATTCATGAGTTTTCTCACACAAAACTATCTAATCAAATAGTTAATGTTTGCCAATTAATTATAAGGTTGATGTTTTGAAGCGCCTCCAACAACATTGGGTAAGTGAAGGTATATACATATACATATGTATGTATGTACAATTATATGAACACACAAAAGTTCAATATGTATTTTAAAGCCATTGTTAATCATTAATATTGCATAGGCAATTAACATTCATTAACAAGTTCAGAGCACACTAAAAATAATTGTTAAGACAATTTAGGTATTAAAAAATGCACATACATATACAAATATATAAGTACACATTTAAGAAATTAAATAAAAATTGCACGCCTGATCGAGAAGAAGGGAGCAAGTGATTTCGAAAAAAAGTTTTTTAAGAAGGTTTTGCATTGCTTGTGTTACAAATTGTTTGCTTTTGTATTGTTCAAATAACAGCAAAAAGAACATAACAGTTAACGAAAATTTAAAAATATGTTTAGTGATTGCATTTGCAACACGTGGAATTCATATTCTAGCAATTTTTCATTCAAAACTGTCAAAGGAAACACCGACGTCAAACTATTGTATAGCCGCTGGCGCTTTTCAATTCCATTTTAAAACATTTTCTTTTTGCGGAACAATACTCTGGCATGCTTTGTTCACATGTAAAAATATACGTAACTTCAAGTACACATATATATACATATATAGTAAAATAAGAAAACATTATTTCATAACGTCGACAATCAATGGAGCTGGGCTGCATCGTTTATGACACGGAAATCGCTGACCAATCAATTTTGTCACTTTGTAACTGGCAGTGACAGTTGATTTCTGTATGCATATACATACATATGTACATACTAGTGTATACATAGTATAATTGTCCAAGTATAAAGCATCAAACTTAACCAGCAAGAAATTAAATTAATTTCTTAAAAAGCTCTTACTTTCAAATTATAATTTGCCTTCCACTTCTTTCTGCTTTCGTTAGGTATGTACATATTTGCACCGCGAAATAGTTGAGTATGTACGTATATACATATGTATGTAGATGCATGAAAACTTTCTGGCAAATTTTAGAGACATTTCTCCCACACTAACGACTACAAGAGTACTGTACTATATATACATATATATGTATAAGCAAACAACATCCGGACATTCGTCCAAAACTGGCTGCCACCCAGCTCCACGTGCCGTTGATGAATGCAGTTTTCAGAATTTTTTCTATATTTTTCCTTTTTCCCTTTCATATTTTAAATGCAAGATAAACAATCGCTAGCAAAGAAGGCGCAGAAAAAGCAAAAAATTGCAAAAAATATCACCCGACTTAAGTAAACTCATCATAAATTATGTGACGAATACATATAACGTTGAAAAATATATGGTTGCTTGTGTATTAGACCACATAACGTAGAGGGTTCAAATTGTTTTGAAAATGTTTTAAAACTTACTAAATGTGAGTAGAAGTATAAAATTTATTCTATTCATACTGCGAAAACAGCTAAATAAATTTTTTCTTATAAATTTTATCAGTGGCGGAACAACAGGAGGGTTTTGGGTTTCAAAACTCCTCCCAAATAGATAAATAATAGTTCAGTAATACATTCGGTTTAGAAAAAGGTTTCTTTAAAAAAAATTATACGCAATTAAATGTTAAAATAAAAACAATAAATTTTTCTTTTTTCATAAATCAATTTTGTTTCAATTGAAAATAAACAATTTGAGGTGCTTATGGTAGGAAATATAGACTTAATAACTCAAGATGTTAATCACTCTTCAATAGGTCATTATGAAATTTTATAGACTTTGTAATATTATTTTCAACAATAAAAAATTAATAGTGCACGAGGTGAATCAGCTAAAACGCCCGAAAATTCTACCAGAGAGTTAGGCGACTCATGGAAGGTTTCAAAACCAAGACGAACTCATGTAAGAACAACCATGACGACCTAGTGGCCGATGTCCAGAATGTACTTAAATTATGGAGGGAACACTTTTCCACCCTATTGAATGGCAGCAGTACTGAAAGTAGTGGAGAAGACGAACCCGAGCTCACAGTCAATGATGATGAAGTCGATGTCCCACCGCCTGACTATGACGAGGTACGAATAGCAACTACGTGGCTGAAAAACAACAAAGCTGCTGGAGCTGACGGCCTGCCAGCCGAGCTATTCAAGTACGGCCGCGAAGAGTGGATAAGGTGCATTCATCAACTGTTAGCAGAATATTTCGCTTTCTTTTCTACAAAAAATTTTCCCCCTTCGTTGCCGTTCCTTAGTATTTGCGTTTTCGCGAGAAATCTTGTTCCTTTGCGATGCTTGAGAGCAAATTAGCTTAGACTTCTACTCGATGTTAATTTTGAAATATACCAGGAAACGTGTGAAACTACCGATGTGGGGTCATTGGGTTGCCCTTTATTTTCTAGTGAGGTACGAGATGACATAATTCCCATACAACTAAACGAGCTGCGTAGATAGCTTGAAGACTAGGAGGAGTGTGACATTTATTCCGGAGGCGGGAAAAAGTGTTCATGCATACCGAGGGATTTCAGACCAATTATGCGCTCATTCTTCCTAATGAAGACTCACGAGAAAATGATTGATTTGTATATGAGAAATGAGGTTCCTTGAGAGCGATTGAGCCCCTAAAAGCACGCCTACTTTGAGAGAAAATCAGTGGAATATGTAAAAATTAAACAGGAGGGTGAGTGGAGACGCACAAGTGCCGCTCTGAGATGGAAGATGGAGGTTGTCCGATAATTGCCTATGTCTATGACGCGGCACTTATCGTCGGAGGTAAGTTTCTGGGTCTTCTCTATGATCTCATGCACGGTACTTAAGCTTACTCTCAAGTTTGTTCGCTAGTAGGTAGATATTAATCCTTGTAAGACTGAGCTTGTGTTATTCGTCAGGCGGTACATGATGCCTAATTCTCTTGTTACCGGCATCAGTTTCTTTACTCCGCTGGAAAATCTACATTGGTAAGAGATGACAATTTTTTCCAAATGAAATGTAAAAGGCTGCATAAAACCATAATCAAGCCAATTATGTCGGACATGTGAGAGGTGCTCTGGACCACCTTTACTCTAGCACTTAGCGTCGTAACCATAGACATTTCATGTAAGGCTGCTACAGTTCGCCCACCCTCAGCCGAAGGAATACTGGGTTCTAATGAAGAATCCGCCGTATGATCACTTTACGATCTTTAAAAAAGTGCC
The DNA here is from genome assembly GCA_029783565.1 of Rhagoletis cerasi. Lineage (NCBI taxonomy): Eukaryota > Metazoa > Arthropoda > Insecta > Diptera > Tephritidae > Rhagoletis > Rhagoletis cerasi. The sequence continues at coordinate 9,053 of JAPVRG010069991.1, forward strand.
ATTGAGATAACAGTGAGGCTAATTAATCGGCTAGCTGGGCACACTCAAGATATTCACCTTTGACAGAGATGGCATAGAAGAAGCGGCATATTCTTGGCCAGATAGGTTTTCAGTAGGCTCAGCGAGTGCTGGGCGAACAACTCGACATGCAAGCTCCATCTATCCGGTGGTGAACCGTATGCGGTCAAAGGAGGTTCTTAAACTCGCCAAACGCCAACTCTAACTGCTAACAGCATTCCTGACAAGCCACTATTCAATATAAACTTTTCTCGTAGCTGTTTATAGGACGACTAAGTGGAATCAGCACTTTATTCTCAGGTGCCTTGCTTTTGCTAAGCTAAAGTTTAAACAACTCGGATAGTATATCATTACAGGCCCCAAGAAACTATTTGGTGTGAGCATCATTTTGGGCCCTTTTCCCAATCTTATGTAAGCTCATTACAGTTAGCGTCAGTCGAGGATGACGGGGTCCATGCCCCACTTCTCGACTTTTATGAGGTACGAGTAGCAACTACGCGGCTGAAAAAAAAACAAAGCTGCTGGATCTGGCGGCTTGCTAGCAGGGCTATTGAAGTTAAGAATTATGCCTGCTGAAAGGAGTTTAGGTGTGTTCTGACAAATCCATAAGAGGGATGGAGGTGTTAAATACATTCTGAATATCATATCCATATGTATAAGGTATTATTGGACATATTTGATAAAAAACTAAAATCCTCCCTTATCCATATGCCAAATTGTGGAAAAGAACCGTTATGCAAAGATCAACACGAAAAGGAGCTGCCTATACGCCCCGATGTCTGAATTGGGTAGGGGCTGTGTATCGTTGAGTGATACCATCAGCTCCGTAACGATGCGGAAGGGCGTCTTCGAGCAGTTCGTTGACGAATGAGGCTTAAGTGGGGGCGAATATCTATCGTAAATTTCAAAGGAATGGTGGTGTCAGGAGGCAGGGCTCCTCTGCGATGGAAAGATCAGGTTGAGTGTGATTTGAATTCAGTTGGGTATTTCTAACAGCGTCAGGTGACGCGAATGATAAAACAAATCGCCTAAGCTAATTAAGAAAAAGAAAATCCACAGTGTGTAAGTATGTAAGTAAGGAGCATGGTTGTCTTTTTGGAGGCGAAAATATGGACCTTTTTGTTTTAACAAAAGAAACGTGCCACATTTGTGGATCAGAGGTCATTGCGAAGACAAGAAAGTTTAAGTAGCACTTATTTAGATATATCTGTGCTTTTTCTCAAGGTATGATACATATAAAAACCATCAGCAACAAGGCCTTGAACTTTGGATTATCAACTTTGCTTAATTGAACTTCTTAAAGTTATACGTGCAGAAGGTTCCTTTAAGCTAGAGTACACGCAAACGTCGCACAGTGGCGCCTTTTGAGTTTTTTCTTTGCAAAAATCATAACTTTTGAACCAATGAAGATATTTTAAAAATTTAAAATGCAAATGAAAGCTAATTATTTGAAGTTTTATTGTGTGAAAGCTCAGAATGTCACAGGTACAGGGTGCTTCAAAAAAAATCGTCAAAGTCGAAAATTTTTAGAAAAATGCAAAAACAAAATGTTTTTAGTAAAAAATAAAAAAAATAAAATGAGATTTGTCTTATAATGACGTATTTAAGCATTAAATAAGATAAACTAATGATTTTGATAAGATAGCGTGGCACTGCCCACTTATGATAAAAAGTTGTATCTAAGTATTCACGTAATCAATAACTACCAAAATCGATAGACGTATTGTTTCTTTTAAATGGCAATACTTTTATAAAACTCAAATGTCCGTTTTTGGTGCCACAATAAGAAGGTGCTTCAAAATTCATCGTAAAATTTTACATGTTCTTTTTTTAATTTACAAGCCAAATATGTATTTTATTAATAACTAAAAGTTATTGAAAGTGGTTCAATGAAATTTTATTTGAGCTAAGGATTAAACAGTCAACGAATTTTGGAAAAGGGGAGTGGCACTGCCCATTTATGCTAAAA
>JAPVRG010070017.1:437-11896 GCA_029783565.1 Rhagoletis cerasi
AAAGATAAAGATAAAGATAAAGATAAAGATAAAGATAAAGATAAAGATAAAGATAAAGATAAAGATAAAGATAAAGATAAAGATAAAGATTAAGATTAAGATTAAGATTAAGATTAAGATTAAGATAAAGATAAAGATAAAGGTAAAGATAAAGATAAAGATAAAGATAAATATTAAGATAAAAATAAAGATAAAGATGAAGATCAAGATCAAGATCAGGATTAAGATCGAGATAAAGATAAATATAAAGATAAATATGTATTTTGTATATTAGCAAACATCGCACATTTCTATCTTTCTGGAATTTCCTCTTTTAAGTTTCACTTCTTCCGCGCGTAGGGACTACACGCACTGAGTTTTTTTTTAAAGACAACCAAGACTTTCCTTGAAGTCGTAATTTTTAAAGTAATTCTAGTTTGAGTGAGACGGAGAGAGTGGTGACGCCACTTTGCCCTGGCCTGTAGCCCGTTTCCGGCTTGAAGTCGACTTCTGGGGCACCCTGTATACATATATCACATAGTTTAATAAATAACCCTGCTTTAAATATCTTTAAACCAAATTGGTGATAAATTTAAAAATTCAAAACCCCCCGTATTAAAATCGTGGATCCGGCTCTGATCGCGTTTATAGCATTTATGCACAACTGGAATACCATGTTCACTTCTAAAGTTTAGGTTTGTTTCTGTAATTTACATGTGTATGTATTTCCAAAAATATTGTTGATATCATTTAGTTTTGTTTAAAATATATGAATATATGAATATATGAACTAAAATAAGAACAGTCCACCGACCACTTCTAAACATTCTTAAATTCATTTTATTAAGTGATTAAATTTGTCATTTGTCACATAAAATCTAAAACGTAATTGTTAATTTCCGGCTTTTGAATACTAAACTTGTTTGTAGGAACCAACTTTCGGAAACTTTGCATTGGCATTTGTTTTTGCCGCACGCAGTTCTTCAACCAAAGCAGGCACCACATCTCCTTTTCCGAGTCACTCAGTGAATTTCAGCAAATATCTACGATTTAATTCGCCTTTCTTTTCTATATCGTACTTATACATATATATATATGAATGTACGTATGTATGTATGCAGCTCTTATAAATTTGAGCTTTAAAACTAAAATCTCGTTTCGTTGCAAGCAATTTAATCAAATCCGAAAATCGTCGGACATATTGTCGTAAATGAAATTTTCGCACGAAACTTTCGCCAAAGCTCATTCATCTATGCAAGGAAGTTTGTACATAGCATTTAGTTGTAGACATTTGTTCAAAATGTTGCAGTTAACGTTTCTATGATTGCTATTGCGATTACTATTGCATAGTATTGCCTTTACGTTTGATATTGCTGTTGCTAGTGGTAGTATTTCTGTAGTTACTATTGCTATGGCAAATCCAATTGGAGTTGAAAGTTTCTAGCTGTCAGACCATATTAACACACATTATGTGTGTATGTATGTATGTACGTAACTGTATCCAACTTGGCGTAAATGCACAACATTTGTAACATTGGAACCCACATATATATGCACGTCTCGGTGCAGTTGTTCGTCCATGTTTTACTTAATTTAACGTTAAAGATTTTATGTCACGCTGTTTCTTCCCATTTAACTTTCAATGCAAGGGACACTTTTTTTTGTAGTTATTTAAACAAAAAATACAACATAGATATCAACTCTCATAAATCAGAGTATAAAAGTTTTCAAATAAAATAGTTGTATGCAATAATAACAGTAAAACATAGCATTTTTCGATAATGCCATAACATTTTCAACGCTTAGTCAAACTTTTTGTTTAATGAATTGGTTGGGTGCAGCCATTGAACGACTTTTACGCTTACAAAACTCACAAATTGCTTTTGCTGCATCAGTACGAGCACAGCTTTCTTTGCGCGTAATGAAAGTTTAAATTCTTTAAGCCCTCAACAACATAATATCCCTGCAGAGAAAGCGGCTAGTTGTGAACTAGAATGCTACCAGTTTGCGTTTCAGCCCAACTAGTTCACGTTCTATCCTTTTTCAATGTTAGCGACTGGTATTTTTAAAATGGCGGTGTCCTACGAAATGTTAATTTTCCGGCTAAGCACCAGCACCTATCACTAGCTAACGGAATAGTCGGCCGAATAAGTAGATATGTCATTTTGCTCGCGGCACTCCCAACAGTCGCGATTGCTGACAAATCAACGCGCTAGCGTGCAATTCCAGAGATCCGAGTTCGAGTCCTTAGTAGCGGAAACTGTTTTTTTAATGAACTTTTGTTTAATTAAGGTTTATATTGTATTTAATTTTTAAATTAAATTTTTTTAAGAAAAAAATGTTTTAGATTCCATTAATTTTTATGGTGCAAGTATTTATTTAGGTTTTTTCTAGAGAACGACCGAAGTTCGGCTTCAGGCCACAAAAGTTCGTTTCGGTTTCGGTTCGGCTTTGGCAAAAAAAGCTTAACTTTGATCGAACATTGAATATTAACATAACATACACGTTTTTTTTTGTTGTTTTTACAAACATACTTATGTATGTAAGTATATGTTATGAGCTGAAATTGATGTGATTGAAATTTAAGTACGTACCTTTTTCTGCTTTTTTATCAATAAGAATACTGCATTTTTTTAAATTCATTGCTTGTTTATTACTTAGGCCCTTGAAAATGTTCGGTTCGGTTCGGCCTTAAAAATGAAATTCGACTTATAAATTAATAATTTATATTTAAATTGAAATAATTTATATTAAATTACATTTGAAAATTTTAAAAATCCTAACCACCTCCAAGCGGAGTGGAACCTGTAAACTTAGAACCAGAAGTGGTAGTCTTCATGCAACGACGACTTATTTTTCGAGTGTTGTTGTTTTTTCGCTCTGAAATAAAGCTTATTTTATGATATTTATTTTTTTCTTCAAGAATAATGATTATTTTTGAGTTTTATTTTTTTGATCGAAAATAAAACAAATTTCTTGAGCGTTATTTTTTCTCTCAGAAATAAAAATTTATATTTAAGTTTTATTTGTTATGGCTGACTGAAAAACTCAAAACGCCACACCGCTTTTCAAATAAGTTTTTAGTGGTAGATAATTTTTGCTATGCACTCGTCAACATATGCAGTCAAAAATTACAACAAATTTATCAACCGTATTTTTTCTTAATACATACATACATATGTACATTAGACCGTATTGAAAAAATAAAGTTCGCCGTACACCCCATCATTTAAAAAAATAATAAACTTTTTTTTTTGGACGACCCTAGCAGTCGCCCAATTACATTTTTCTTCGTATCTTCGGCATTTATAGTCGGATTTTAAAGTGTGATACACCTATGGAAGTTCATTGATCTCAGGTGTTCCACTAAAAAAAAAAAGCTGGTTTTTTCAGTATGGTTTTCCAACAAAAATAAAATGTATTTTATTTCGGGTTCTACTGAAGTGATCGAAATATTTCTTTCGCAAAAGATTAATGATTTTTGACGGTCTTTAATTTACTGTCATTAGGGCGGTACGTTAGGGTGGTAGCAACTAAGATCTGGTGGGTAAGTACGACAATGGAGCACATTGGTGTATCACACTTTAAAATCCGACTATAAATGCCGAAGATATGAAGAAAAAAATTTCCAAAAAAAATTTTTTTATAATTTTTTTAATGTTTTTCAAAAACACTTCATATGAGGGGGTGTACGGCGAACTTTTTTTATTTCGCCTGTAAGGCGAGACGCTCTTTTTAGTGCATGGCATAAAATATACTAAACACTTACTAGGAAATCGTTGTGACGTTTTGAGTTTTTCGATCTGCAAGAAAGAAATAAAACTGAAAATTTAATTTTCATTTCTCAGAGATAAAATAATGCTTAAGAAATGAGCTTTATTTTCGATGAAAAAAAATAAAGCTCAAAATATAATCATTATATTTGATGAAAAAAAATAAAACTCAAAAAGTAGTGATCTTTTCTGATCGAAAAAATTAAACTTGCAAAGTAATGAATCTTTCAGAGCCAAAAAATAACACTCGAAAAATTAGTTCTATCAAAGAACGTAAACTTTATAAGAAGCTACAACACGTTATAATGTTAGCGAGTGTGAAGAACAGGAGCGTGCCTTCTCTTTTCATCCAATCCAATAAAGTATTTGGGCACCTGATATTCACACCTTCACACGAGTTGTCTTCTTCTTCTTTATTGGCGCTGTAACCGCCTAAGCGATTTTGGCCGAGTCCAAAACAGCACGCCAGTCATTTCTCTTCTGTGCCAACTGACGCCAATTGGAAATGCCAAGTGAAGCCAAGTCCTTCTCCACCTGGTCTTTCCAACGCAGAGGAGGCCTTCCTCTTCCTCTATTACCAGCATCGCGACCTGCGTTGAATACTTTCAGAGCAGGAGCATTTCTGTCCATTCGAGCGACATGACGTAGCCAGCGGAGCCGCTGTATCTTAATTCGCTGCACTATGTCTACATCGTTGTAAAGCTCATACAGCTCATCGTTAAATCGTCTGCGGTACTCGCCATTGCCAACGCGCAAAGGCCCGTAAATCTTTCGCAGAATCTTTCTCTCGAAAACTCCAAGAGCCGCTTCATCAGATGTTTTCATTGTCCATGCCTCCGCGCCATACACCAGCAGAGGCAAGATGAGTGACTTGTAGAGTGTGATTTTTGTGCGACGAGAGAGGACTTTACTTCTCAAATGCCTACTCAGTCCAAAGTAGCACTTGTTGGCAAGAGTGATTCTCCGTTGGATTTCAAGGCTGACACTGTTATTGGTGTTAATACTGGTTCCCAGAAAACGAAGTTGTCTACTTTTTCAAACTTGTAACTGTCAACAGTGACGTGGGTGCCAAGACGCGTATGCTCTGACTGTTTGTAAAATTTACGTTCTTTGGTTCTATGTTTGATAAAAAAAATATAACTCGATGTATGATTATATATTATAAGCGATTGAAAAAAATTAAAAAATATCATTCAAAATTTTTTAAATCGTAACAGATTCATACAAGGCATGAAAAATACGCGGATATGTATGCTCGAAACTGTTATACGGTATTTGGAAGTTTTTAATTTTTTTTCATTAAAACTTTGAAACAATCATTATTTTCGGTCCCTGAAAAAAGAAATTAATTGCGTTTTATTTTTGGCTTTGACAGTTTAAAGGCAGATGTCGCTGATCGTATAAATTGTTCGAAATTGTCGAACTAGTAGGTCTTCGCTTTAGCTCATACTAGTTAATGAACTGGTATTTTTACTGACTGGTTTGGGGTTCCACTGCAGGAATGCGATAGGATGCACATACACACACACACACACACACACACACACACACACACACACTTATAAGGAATGCAGCATGTAAAGCCAGCTGTTTGTAGGTACTTATTTAGCCATTAGCAGAACAACATCGGTTCGTTGCGTGAATGCATAGTATGCATACATAGACGGTATGAGGAGTGAGCAGCCTCTTTGCCGGCATCTTATCCTTGCAAGTTCAGAACTTATGCAACTCGCCTTTTGGCGCTTTACGTTCAATGTGCTGCAAGTTGGAAGTTGTATGCTTACAGGAACACACACACATACATACACAAATCTTCAGAGTAACCTAACAATAAATGCGACAACTTCCCGCAATTAGCGCACTGGCCAAACGGTACTTAAGCAGAGCCTTGACGCTCAACTTTATCCATGCTCTACGTACAGCAAACAAGGGTACATTCAGTAGTTGCTGCACTTATGTATGTTTGTTGGGTGCGCCACTTTAGCCGACTTTATTCTTATCACACCTGCAGTCATGGTAATTATTTTCATTTTTCCTCGCTCATTGCAACCCTTTCATACTCTCACGTAGCTGTGTGCTGCTAAAGTTAAAGTTTTCTTTTTCAATTAGCCACTTTCTTTGTAGGTTTTGAATTTAAAGCCACAGTTTGTTCGTTCAAGAAATTGTGTCCAACTTGTTAAGGCCTTGCATCACCAGATTTCGTGTTACTTGATGAGATCTGAGGGCCTTAATATCTGCTTAGCAGTCCGTCAGGATCGCAGTGCTCCGTATTCAGTAGATAAGTTTTTTATTGAAGTCTGCACATCTTTTTACAGCCTAGGAGCGTTTCCATCATGTCGAACGTGACCATCGTACACATTCAAAGTGAAAAACCCCATCATCTAAAACGTTTTTTTATTTTGACAATAGGCTTAGCTCAAAGCTCTTAATCAGCCCTATAATTTACGTTAAATTTGATTTTGGGCAACTTTTCGTTTTCAAGATAATTGCAAAAACCAAGGCATTCGCACGGGACAAAAACAGAAATGGTTTTCGCGGCCGACAATTGAAATGCCGATTTCAGCGAAACCTGGGGCAAAATTTGAAGTGGACTAATTTTCGAATGTTGTGCATTGATGTCTCTAAAAACTGGTTTTGATTTTACCCAAAAATTATTTATACTTTTTTTATACAAGAGCGTAATTGTACATAAGGGTATTATAACTTTGTTCGCGTAACGGTTGCTTGTAACAGCCTAAAGGAATCGAGATCGATATAGACATATGTACATCAAAATGCTCCGAATGAAAAGAGAAATCGATTAAGCCATGTCTGTCCGTCCGTCCGTCCGTCCGTCTGTGTGCACGATAACTTGGTATGCGTACTTCTATTGGGATAAGGACGGATCGTATTGAAAATGGGCGAAATCGGATAATAACCACGCCTACCTCCTATATAATAGTTTGCAGATATACAAAACCTGCGATGTATTTGTAACTACTGAAGCTTATGGACTCAAAATTGATGTTTGCAATGATATATTAAAGAGTAATAAGAATAATATATATTCTTGAAAAATGGGCATAGCCACGCCCACTTATGGATTTATATGAATATCCCGCTAACCGCTTTACCAATTTCTACCAAAACTTGGCACAAGTGTCGATTTTGGTCCAGCATAGGAAATAGTCGAAAATTTTTGAAATCAGACAATAACCACGCCCACTTTCCATATAACGGTAATTTACAGAAATACGAAATCTGTGATAAATCGGTAACTACTGAAGCTAATTAACTCAAAATTTATGTTTGCAATAAGGGTACTCACGACACCCGAGTAAGAGAGTAAAAGAGTAAAGTGTAAAGAAAAATTACTTTCTAACAACAAAATACCTTGATTAAAAATTTAAATTTTTATTTATCCGTAAACTATAAGGGTCATAGGTTAAGGTTGAGGGCAAAAGTAAATTTTTAATCAAGGTATTTTGTTGTTGGAAAGTAATTTTTCTTTACACTTCACTCGTTTACTCTCTTACTCGGGGTGTCGTGAGTACCCCTCATAATTCCTTAGCAAGAAGTACGATTTTTAGAAAATGGGCTTGGCACCGCCCACTTATGATTACATCTATGTATCTCGGTAACCGGTTTATCGACTTCTACCAAAGTCAGTATGCTTAACGTACTTGACACAAAAAAGCAGGCTGTTGAAAATGTTTACTACGTAAAGGTAGGCTTCAGAATCGAAAAAAAACGATGCTGAGATTTTCCCAGAGTTTATATTCCACCCCATCATACCTCCAAGTTTATTTCTATCAAGCCCAATTGAATTCTATTGAGCCAGTTGTCTTCAAGCATTCACCGGAATATAAGTTTTTACGGCAGTATTTGCTAGCTTCTGAAATGGGTCGTCGACAACAATATTCCACAACAATAGAGACAAACCTCCAACTTTTGGATGCAGCGATTAGAGCAGGTTTGTTTTTCTACTTCTCTGGTAATGAGCCTGGACAAATATGAAGATAAGTTTATAATGTTAGCACCTAAAGCTTTTATGTGTGTATGTATATACTGTAGAGCCTAAAAGCCGACAGAATTTTCCGCCAACGCAATGAACAAGTTCAGGACGTGTACATAAATACTTTTCAACTCGATTCCGGAAATTGCAAATCGATTTTGTTAACGCTTCTCAAATCTACTTACTACTGTCCAGACTTGTGTGGCAATTATACAATGTAATACATTTCATTTTTGCTAACCTCCATGGACCCTTGGCTGTTTTGCTACAAATTCAGATGGATGGTTTTGTAATAATATTTCCCGTTTTGATTCCCATACTTCGATTTACTTTCACAAATACTTGCACAAGTACATACAAATCTACATTGATATCTTGACCAGCGCATATGTAGTTAAACATTATACATCTGTGGTATTCTATATGCAGAAATGGTTTTATCTCATTTCCCTATCCCAGCAGCGGCTGCCATTTTAAGTCTCTTTATATTGCCAATAATAAAAATGTACATTTTCACAAACTCTGGCAGCGGAAATACCCCAAAGAAGAGTTCCGGGTATAATCAAAAAAAAAATTATCCACAAAAGCAAAGGCATAGATATGATAACCAGCGGTATAATAAAGCTGATATGGAATAATGTGGTATTGCAGTTTTGAATCCTTATGTGCTTCTGACATGGGTCAATTCAATTTTAAGAGATTGAAATCTGCTATGCACTGAAGTAAGCAAAAGGCTGCGGTTTTATTTTGTGAATATGAAAATAAAAACACTAACTAGAACGAACAAAAAATATGAATAAAAAAAAACTGCATTAAACTTAAAGTAGGGAATTATCAGGCCAATCGTGAACAATGTACGTAGACATGTTTGCGCTCACCTGTGCGCATTAGGATGCCTCCCAAAAAAAAATTTTGAAGCCTTAATTTGTAGCGTCGGCAGAAATATTTCTCCTTATTCGCATCAAACAAATCTGTTTGCCTTACATCTAAATTTTTTCTATCTTCTCATACTGTCTTTCATTGGGTAACGGCAGCAAGATAATAGGGAGATTTAGTAGGGCCACTCCGACATATTTGGTTTAAAGGTAACTCAAATCTGCAGCGTCTATTAACCATGCGGTGGGACTGGAAACGGATGTTTATTTTGAAACAAGTACCACGTTATATAGATAAAAAGTTTGCCTTGGGTTTGGTTTGAAATAGCCTCGAAAAGTTTAATTTATTAATTTAACGTTACTCATACGCCCCGTCCGAACTTCTGGTATTTTTCTACAATCAGAAATTTTCTGGACAGGAATTTTAAAGGCCACCAAAAATTTCTTTGGTTAATAAAATGCCTTCTCTTTCTGTAGATATATTCCGTGGTAGCTTTTATCTGAACTGTATTTCGATGCGTAGCACAAAATTTATCAAATTTTATAATTTTCTTGGGGAAAGAGAACCGATTTTTCTTTGCATGGAGCGTTAGGCAGTCTATATGTGTGCATTTAGTGCATAGAAGCTATTTTAGTTCAGTCTACTTTTTTCAAACTTTATTAGATTTTTTAGTTTATATTAGTAAAGAATAACTTAAGATCATGGTTTGAGGAAAATAAAGGCCGAAGAATATTTAACGAATTTGGTTTCTCTTTCAACCTCTAAGATGAAGATACCTCGTTGCTATGTATGTTGAGTTCTAAGTAATCCTTGGTCATTAGGTTGTAGATATGTAGCTGGTCCCGGGCAAAACATGTTACCTGAATTTAAGTCATTCGGTAGGCAGTGCCTTTTACTTTTAATTGATTACCTTTTTTTTAGTAAAAAAATATCACAAAGCTCTCGAAGTCAGAGTTTAGGCAATAAAAGGTCATTCATCTTACCAGACTCTCTGCATAATCAAGATGAAGATCTAAGAACACGGCTTCGATTAGGAAATATTTCGTCAACCTACCAGTCAACATAAAAGCTCTTAAAGCTTCGAGCCTAATGCCTAAATATATGTATTTACAAAAACCTCTTAGGGTAAAGCGGTGCTTCATCCGTTAGGCTTATTTCTGCATTTTGTTAGCTATGCATACATACATACATGGTTACTCTCATTTTGCCCTCCTGAATTTCAATTTAAATAAGAATTCGTTGAGTGTGGAATTTTGTTTGCTTTGTTCTTTTTTGTTATGCGGTATACATTGTAGAGCGAATATAAAGCTTTGATGCAAATATCTGCATTAATAGATGTGAGTGTTTGTGTTAAAAATGAAAAGCATGAAATGAAGCGCGTCTGGACGCACACAGGTCTTACCACTAACTGCCGCAATGCCTACATATTCACTGGTGAAGCGCACTTTAGTACTGGCCCAGGCTTTTTCAAATATACCACAAGTGTATTGCAGTGGTGTGAGTATGTCCACAAACATACATATTCACAAATATGAGTATTTTGAGCAATGTGTCCGAAATCCTTTGAGCCGTGCCTTCATGACCACACAGTATAGACACACAAACATTATATTCATCTTGACGTTTTTGTTGCACGTGCAGCAATACAGCTTTCAAGTGAGTTGAGGCTGTGAGTGAGTGTGCAAGTGAGTGAGTGTGCAAACCAAAGCAGCAAAGAAGCTAACTTACCAACAGCAGCCAATGTGGCGAACGGCCAACTGCCACTGCCACTGCGACTGCTCTGGTTTGAGTGTATTTACACTGAGTGTAGAAGGGTAAACATAATTTTTGCTATTTGCACAGCCTGACTTGGCTCTAATGCCTTGAAAATATTGTATGAATGCACTTAAGTATTTCTTTGCGAGTTTGTAAGTTGTCTATGGGTGTGTGTGTGCGTGTGTGTGTGTGGGAGTACTGCTCAACTGTGTCAGCGTGCGTCAAGGCTACTTGGCTTACAGGATTTGCAAAGCTCCTGCTTAGATAGAGAAAATAGCTAAACGAAGCGAAATGAAAAAAAAATGCTAGTGTCATCATTATTGTATTTTTACAGCGAGTGTTAGCACATAAAAATAATATTTTTACAGGCATTACTACGACCGTCCAGCGCGTACACTTACATTTGTATGTACATATGTATATAGCGACCAAGCGCAATGTGGACTGGACAGCTAAAGTCACCCACCTATGTACATATATATATTTAGACGCAGTACATACATTTGCTTGCAATTCGGGGCATGTCTTGTGCTTATGCAAATGTTTTATGGGTCAAGCTTGAATAATTATTATAATTGGCGCATATTTGTTGTTAACTAAAATGTAGTAAATACTTTTAGCTGGCATTATGAACTATTCACATGTAACTACTTACTTTGTATATTTACTTATGTGAATACATACATACATTGTGTAAGGTAGAGACCTAGTCATTTAAGTCATTCAGATAATTTAAGTGGGACAGCTATATTTGGTTTAGTTAGAACCGAAAATAATTAATTTAATTACGGACTGTGCCGAAAACTTCTTATCTTTTCAGATGAGCTTTTTAATTAGGGATTGTTAATTAAACAAAAAAAAAAAAGCTTCCGTACGTCATGCGGACTGCGCCCCTCGTATCGGTTGGGCGGGAATGGAAGGTAAAACCGTTGGGATTAATTATTATTATTATTATTTTTATTATTATTGTTATTATTATTTTTATTATTATTATTATTATTATTATTATTATTATTATTATTATTATTATTATTATTATTATTATTATTATTATTATTATTATTATTATTATTATTAGTATT
>JAPVRG010070033.1:0-10137 GCA_029783565.1 Rhagoletis cerasi
ACCCGTATCAAATTGCAATAAATTTCTGGGTCCTTTTCGATTTTGGTCATAGATGCAATTTTCGTAATGCATCCGGCTTTGAAGAGCATATCTGCGCCAACTTCTTCCTTAGCAAGCACTAACAGATTATTAGCTCCTGAACGCCGTTTATCCACCGGAGCTCCGACATCAAAAGTAATTTCCATCATTTGATTGACCTAAAATTGAGAATTGCATACATATTAGTTTCACACTAAAATTGGGTAATGTTTAGTTATTTGTACAATGATTTTGGAGTGGTGGGCCGAGGGGAAGGGGGCGTGGCCCCCCGAACCCTCCCTAATAGAAAGAGGATGGATCAAGCTTTACGAAAAGCCACCCCTCCCCCCTCTAACCATCTCACAGACCCCTGGGGAACCATTTGAAAATGAGGAAAAATTACCATTTACAGAGGCAAACTGATCAGCTTGTACTGAGATATTACCCCAACTAAAACTAACCGAAACCATTGCAGATTTTAATGGCAGAACTTCTTTCCGCGTGGGCGGCCTTCGGCCGCGCTTTAGGATTATAACCCTTACCAAATAGAATTCTCCTTTCTTTGTGCGCCCAACTGGGGCTACCGCCCCAGTGATGTATCCGAGTATAAAACATTTATTGTAATCAATAGTGATGTCTATTTTAATTTTCACTATATATTCCAAAAAAAATGCATTTTTCTAACCGAATTTATAAATAAATTAGTGGCCGAAAATTATAAAATTTGGTATTAAAATAAAGTTTAGACTCTTGACTACAAGTGTGTGTAAAAATTGATTGTATCGGGTAACCCATTTGGACACAATAACCCGAAATCATTGTACAAATAACTAAACACTAGCCCTAAAATTATGTGTGGAGGTAAAACTTTACCTTTGTGGATGTTTTTGCGTTTTGAGCAACACGTTCCTGTACAATCTGATGTAGACGTTTAAGCATGGGTTGTACTGATTTGTTGTTAGGGTCCTCTTTAAACAAATCGGTAGCGTCTTTATAAGCCTCTTCATATTTTCGTAGCGCCTCGTAAGCCTGTGCTCGGCGAAACAAAGCCTTGGGATCCTTTGGTGAAATACGCAAGGATTCTGTACAATCGGCTAAAGCTTCCTGGTATTTTTCGAGTTTTAGGTAAGCAGCAGCGCGATTTTTGTAGAAAACTGGTAATTCCTTGTGTTTCTCACCAGCCGCAATGGCTTTGGTATAACTTTTCACAGCCTCCTCCCACTTTTCAGCTTTGAATGCCGCATTGCCTTCGTTTTTGTAGGTCAGGGCTTCTTCTTCACTTTCAACAGGTATATTTGTATTATTTGCCATTTTACAGATTTTACCTAATTATTCCTTTTAATATTGCAATTCCCAGTGCAAAAACTAATAATTTCTTATTTTATATCTAATGCTGTCACCTCTGTACTAAATACTTCACTTATTAAACTTTTTCTGCTTATGACTGAGCACCTTTATTTATAAGTTTCAGAGGGGCCAACAACGCGCGTTCTCACACCTGCCGAACTTTCTCGAACACCTACCGTGTGGTTTGCGTTCAATCGTCAATTTTTCCGAATTTTCATGAAAAAGTTGAAAATCTCTCGAAGAATTTTGTGGCTACACCGCTCTTTGTTCTATTTATAAAACTTGTCCACATTTTCAGCTACTTTTTATTTTGGATGTTTTGAAGTTTGTTTTTGTTTATCTTTTATTTATTTGACATTTCAATACGTCAATTTCACGAAAATTCCCTAACCGCTCACGCTAGTGAATTTTTGGTCCCTAACCGATTAGGATGACGTAAAAAGGAAAAAACCGCAATCAGCAGCAGGTGGGGAACTGAATTCATTGCCGGTAGGTGGCCTGTGCCAAAAACAAATACGTTCATCAGCTGTTTTGCGAATGCGAAATGCGATGGGTAAAGCTGTCAAATGTTACAGTTCCAATAAACACAACAATGATATAATCGCAGTTAAAAACAAATCCAAATTATTAAAAATATCACAGCAGATTCGGTGGCCGTGCAATGTATAATAGGCAGTGTCGGTTAATACTGCGTCGCATTTTGTCGACGCACGACAGCAAAGTTCAGTGTTTCTCTACAAGCTCATCGCTGAAAAGCGCCAACTATTATGAAGCACTTGGAATAGAACAGAGTTCCACCCAAAGTGAGATAAAGTCAGCATACTACAAACTCTCGATGCAATATCATCCAGATAAAAATAAAGGTTGTGAAAACTCTGCGAAAAAATTTCGAGAAATTAGCCAGGCATATGAAGTACTGGGCAACTATCGCTTAAGGAGGTTATATGACAAAGGTATACCCTTCCTTATAATGATTTTAACCAGTTCTATAGCGTATATCTAATATTGTAGGCATTATACATACAGCAGGATCAACATATGCACAGCCGACCGATCATGAACCAGAAGAAGACGATCCGGAAACAAAGTTTTACAAATCTAGATTTAGGAAATCAAAAGTATCCGACGAAATGGGTCGCACGCCTATTTATGATTTTGATGAGTGGTCTCGCGCTCATTACGGTAAATCTTTTCAAAGACGGCAAGATGCCAAAGCAAAATTTAATCGTAAAAAAGCTGAGCATCGCGACCATACATTAGCTTTACAAAACGAAATGGTGCTTTTCGGATTTGTATTCGTTGCGGTGGCCATGTACACCGTATTCTACGCAGAGTCCTCACTAGATACACCAAAAGAGCGCGCTATCCGAGCTGCAGAAAAAAGAAAGGCTAACATTGAAAGGGAGACGTCAATAATGAAAAACACAACACGCCCTGAAGCATAGTTGTGATCAAATAAACGGAAAGATTTAGTGGCAATGTGTATATAAATTGTGTTTTTAACTATATTCAACTGTAGACATTAATATTTAAAATTCTACATCTTAGAAGAATTGTAACATATATTTTTGGTAGTAAATTTTAATTTAATACATGAAACAAATTGTTACCCTTTTCTTCGCTAAAACTTTCCACTTCTTTTGCGGCCCGTATATTTTGTGTCTGGACGTGTGTCATGACCCTGACGCCGCCTGCGTTCCTTTTTAGCCAAAATCCATTCGCGCGATTTTTTCATTGGCTTGCCTCGGGCCTCCCGGCACATATCACGTTTTTTTATATAACTTATTCGTTTTTCTTCTTCCTCGGATCCTAAAATAAGGTTTAGTAATAGTATTAAGACTATGTTATGAAGAGAAAACTAACCTAGCGCTTTTGGCATCGGCGCGCTTCCGCCAGTCATTAAAACTAGAAAATACTTTTTTGCTTTTGTGGAATTGGGATAATCAACCACTAAACCGCCATAAAAACCCGCTTTCATGGCTTGAGATGTGACCATTTCAATTTGATCTGCGTTTTCGGGATAAAATTGAAATATAGCGCGCGCTGTACGTGTCAAGCATGAGAATAACGTTGAAAAGAATTTATAAAGTCTTTTATGCGGATTGTGTGTGCTTTTGTCAGCATTGCACAACCATTGTAGGGCAGATATAGATATTGCTCCATCGAAAGTACCCGGCCTGAACGGCATACCCTCTCCCATATCCGCCAACACGAGATCGCCTGCTACATCCCGTTCGCAAGCTATATCCAACATATTTTTCGATATATCCACACCAACCCAAGCGTGATCATTGTCTTCCAGAACACTGCCCGATAACCCTGAGCCGCATCCAATGTCTAATATAAAACACTGTTCATCTTCGTTAAGTGCCAGCAATTCATATGCTCGCTCAGCCATTTCAATTTGAATTTCAATAATTCGAGTGCTGTAAACAAATCAACGTAATCACAAAAAAGGAACTAAACTAACGTCTACCTACTTGGTCGAGTATTTTTTAGCTTCATCGCTGTTGTAGAACTAAAAAAAAAAAAAATGGAGGAATTATTATGGGCTGACAAATATTGTACACTCTTTTACAATTTCAGGTGGTGCTGAATGCTCTGGTCTTCTTGCCATTTTCACTTATGTCCGTATAAAATAAGATTTGTTTTCACGTCCACGTGGGAATCGAATGGAGTGCAAAGTAATCTGTAAATACTCCGTATTGTTTTCCTTCTATTTTCGGTTTTTGTTTTGATTCTCAATTCAAACAGCTGTTTATAAGAGGTATGTTCAACGCCATTATGCAAGTTTTGTAGAGATGATGTATTCTTGTTTTGATCAAAATAGTGATATTCCTTCAGAATAAACTGTGAGCTATAAACATAAATAAACACATATACATATACTTAAATTGTGAAATATCCAAGCGATAACTAATTTAGCGGTGCATTACTTCCTAAATGGCATTTGCTCTGAGAAACCTGTTTAGTCCCAAGTACCACAGGTACAATATATGCCTACATGAATTTACTTATATAAAATAGTTATATTTTCAGACAAATACCTACGGCTTCACGCTATAATTCAATATACCTTAAAAACTTTTCCACTAGCAAAGCTGATACAACTGAAACCTCTACATCTGAGGACCCGAAACCTAATCCAGGGGAGACAAAGTTAGTTATTAGCGATTCATGTACGAAGCGCCTGCGGGAAATATCCGATAATGGGCGTTCTTTTCTCCGCATCACCGTAGAAGGCGGCGGTTGTTCAGGATTTCAATACAAGTTTGACTTGGACAATAAATTGAACAGTGATGATATAGTTTTTGGCGAGGAAAATGCAAAAGTTGTTGTAGACAACATTTCATTGGAATACTGCGCTGGTGCCACGGTCGACTACCATACGGAATTGATACGCTCTGGATTTCGGATGCTAGCAAATCCACAAGCGGAGCAAGGTTGCTCATGTGGTTCTTCATTTTCAATAAAATTGGATTAGAAATAATTAAATTTCAATTATGGTTGTTAATTGTGTACAGTAGCACTGATTTGTAGTAAATATGTAAAAGGAATAAAAGTATTTATATCAGCAAGTTGAGTGAAAGGCTGTTGTAATAAATAAATAAGGGTGCTCGGTAACCTTGTAATTCTGTTGTGTATTTTGTTATCGTAAAATTACACGAACAAAATACACTGATGAAGTTAACGAATACCGAACTACAACGTTATCGAGCTTGTTGTGAGGACACCTATTGACTGTTCCCGTACTCCAGGATTCAGTCAGAAGTCGGTCCCGTACAAAAATTTACAATATGGGTCTTCACAGTTAGCTTGGTACTCCTATGGGGAAAACATTACCCAACACCGAGTACCAAGCTAACTGTGAAAATCCTTAATATATCTTTAGTAATGGGCCATTCCATTATGATTGGTGGGACATTTGAATGTAGAACGTGATCGTTTCCTGGGCCTACCGTTAGTTGAGCTTGACGACAATGATTGAAACACTATCCGAAGTAGGCAGGGCTAAAAGCCAAACCAGAGGTGCCATAACCATAACGTCTTACCGATAACGTAGCAAAATACTTCAGAGCTGCTTATGGTTATGGCGAAAAACTAAAATTAAATAGATACCTACGGTTGTTGTCATGGCTCTGGCGTTATAGTATGGCACCAATAATCGTTTACAGAGCTGCGCGTACGTTTTATCGGAAGATTTAATTGTTATGGTTATGGCTATGGTATGGCACCAGTAATTCAACCTTAAGTTTGAAGCAAATAAAAATTAAGTTATAAACTGTATTCGTATTTATTAATTTTTATAAATCGTTATAAAGTTACACATTTAGAAAATATCAATTTTCGGATTTTTTTTAATTTTATAAATTGTTTACACAAAATGCGTTAAGCTGAAATTTACATGTAGTATAACTGTTCGTATTATTCATTTTTCATGTTTCGCCACTGCGTAGAGTTTCGATAGTAGTCTTAATTATAAGTTCACTAAATATTCAACAATTTCGGTTTGCTATGCTAATTAAAACGATGTTCTCATAAATATTTGCATACATCGCAACAATCGCAACAACTACGGCATTCATCTTTGGAGGAATTTACAATTATTGTTTGCCATTTAAAAGGCATTTATTAGCCTGTTGTATTGGCATTATGTCTTGTATATACAGGTGAATATATGTATGTATCTATTATTTACAAGCAGCTAACTGCTCACTTAAATTGATCACCTGTTCCGTGAGAACACTTATCTGCTCTTCATAATTAACGCGTGTTGTAGCCTAGTAAAATTAAACTACGATTAGTTTGAGAAATTTTAATTATACATGAAGGTTCTTACCAGGTCTTCCTCTAACAATTGTAATGCCTGATGGATGCTTCTTATTTGTTCATCTTTTGCCTTTAATTCATGTGCTGTATTTTCTAGACAGATTTGAAAATGTTCTACTTCTATTTTATACGAGGAAATACGAGATTCAGCCAAATACTTTGCTTTAAGGAGATCTTCGAATTTTTGGCTAAATTTATTATAAATAAGTAGTTCCTTCGGTGGCGGCACTATTGGTTCTTTAATCGACTCCCGTGCGCTTTAGGAATGATAATATTTACCATACAAATTCGTTAAAATTATTCGTTTTATAATTTTTTTTTTTTCAAATACCTTTTGTCTTCCACTGAAATGGGCTTCACCACTAAACCAGCTGCTGTACTGCTACAACTACAGTTTTTATACTCTGCCACAGCAACATCTATAGCATCTGCTGAAGCAGATGTTGACGCATTATCTTTTAATTCGATTCCATTTCTGTCATTCATAATAAATGTTTGCTTTAATTTCGCCATTTCGTATTGTGTACGCCAGTGAACCATCTCTTTTTCTAGACAAGAAATACGTTCATCGACAGTTGGCACAGCATGTGCGTTAACTGTAGGCAGTGTAGGGGGATGATTATGATGTGGGGCAGCAACATGTAAAGGGGTTTGATCACTACCCGAAACGCTAAGAGCATCTTCACTGCCCAGCTAAAAACAAAAGGAAATAATAATTATATACATTAGGATTATTAAAGTATTCGCATAGAAGTGAGCTTAAGCTGCGACAAAACTTCCATCAAAAGTGCATAACTTATATCTTTAGTACCAAAATATAGTCTAAGCTTACCTAACCGTTTTGGTATAAGAACAATTACAAGCTTACCATACTAACAGCATCGACCAACTTGGCTTCTAGTTCTGAATTTCTTTTTTGTAGAATTTCCGTATCACGACGAAATCGTTTTTCTGTCTCTGTCAATTCAGCAACACGCTTTTCGAGCATTTGTTCCAAATTGGCAATGCGTTCGATATGAATTCGCAGATCATGTTCTTTGTCATCAATCTTATATAAAATTAAAAAAATCTACTTTAAAGCTTGAATACAATAACAATTATTTATCACGAACCATTGTAGTTAGCTCTGCGTTTTCCATTATTTTTTTTTGAAGTTCTTCGAAAATTAACGCATCTTGGGCCAAATCTCCAACAGCCCCAGTAATGCTTCCTTCTGATGCCTGCAAAGATTCGCCCTTACCAGCTATTGTACGCTTTCGCCCATCATGTTTATCACGTTTATTGCGCCCTTCTCGCGTTGCGATCTCATCTTGCAAAACTGCTACTCTATGTTCTAACTGTCTGTTTCGAAAACCCAAAGAGTCCACTTCCTGCTCCGACCTTCTAAGTGCCGTTTCACTTTGCCGCAGTTGTTCCCGTAAGCTGTCTCCCTTTGATTGTTCATCTAAAACGGCTTTTCTGAGTACACTAGCACGCGCTCGTAGCTTCAAAGAAACAATAATGTTAATTCATTGTATTGATCAACCTGTATAATCAGGCAGGTTCTGCAATTCACTTCCGAGTGAATTTCAACCCCTGCCAATTTGAATTTAAAGCGGATTTGATTGAAATTCACTCGGAAGTGAGTTGCAGAACCTGCCTGAATGCTCAAGGGGCGTACTTTTGAGTATTCGGTAGCCAACTTTTGATATTTGGCTTCTGGTGTTGCAGTCAATTCCAACCTGTCTTCCATTCCGCTGAATATTGCTAGTCTCCCAGTGATAATTCACTTTCTTTCCATTATTTTTCATGTATGTATATATTCTTTTTGAATTTTTTTCATCAGCAAATCAAAAACTTCGGAATCTCTATCATGCAGCAACTTATCAATTTTATTTTTAACAAAACTTTCTTTGTCCTCTATTTCAGCCGAAATAGCCTTTCTTTTCGGGACAGGGATGATACCCTGTTGAGACCGTAGGATTAAATATATAAATAATTATAGCTTTAACAATTCGAACATATTTCACTTTTATTTGCTAGCTTTTTTAGTCATTTTTTTATTGCGAAAAATTAATTTAGGTTACTCAACTGCATACGCCAACTAGTTTATTGTGAATGAGTCACAGTATAAAAATTTACACGTTTGACGTTTATCAGTGGCACTGACATTTGTTTTCTCGAAGCCGCTTTTGCACGATCGTAAACAAAGTTTTCAATTAAATTTTTATAGAACATTAAATATGTCGACGGGGTCAGTAGATTTGAGTTCATATCGGGATCAACACTTCAAGGCAAGTTTTTAATTTAATTTTTTTTAACGTTTGAAATTTAATTGGCAGATTTTTCAGGGTTCGCGCACGGACCAAGAGCGCTCGCTGCGGGAATCTTGTACATTATATGTGGGGAATCTTTCATTTTATACGACCGAGGAGCAAATTCATGAATTGTTTTCACGTTGCGGAGAAGTACGACGTATCGTAATGGGTTTAGATAAATACAAGAAAACTCCTTGTGGATTTTGTTTCGTCGAATACTATATGCGGACCGACGCAGAAATGGCAATGAGGTAAGAAAGGTAAATGCATCTAAAAACCCATTACAAAGATTTTCGTGTTAGATACGTAAACGGAACGCGATTAGATGATCGCCTCATACGTGTTGACTGGGATGCTGGCTTTGTGGAAGGAAGGCAATATGGACGTGGCAAAACGGGTGGCCAAGTACGTGACGAATATCGGACAGACTACGATGCTGGCCGAGGAGGTTATGGAAAGTTGTTGCAGCAAAAAATTGCGCCAAACACAGACAATCGTTGAATTTGCTTTTTTCTTACAAATCATAGCTTAAGATTTACACATAAAATATAAAACATGAAAACAAAAAAATTATAGCTCGGTTTTCCTTCCAGCCAAATATGGTCCCTTCTTCAGTTTTTTATATTGTTTCTTTAATTTCTTCGGGGCTTGTTTTCCAGATGCTACATAGTAGGGATTCACATAGTCAGACGTGCGTTTATCTTCATTTATTTCCTGAAGCAAAAGGTCCATCAATTTTATTGTCGTTTCATCAGTTAGATGCGTCAGAGAGTTCACGAATTCATTGCACCAAGTCAGCATTGATTTCCATAGTTGATAATTCTTGCCAAATATACGGCGACTTATTTCTGGAAAATGTAACAAACTCTCAGCGGCAACGCAGCAGTTTTCCAAAGTGAATATGACGGCATCCTGTATTTCATTACTCTGGGGAAATCCGTCTCTTGAAGGCTCATAACCATATGAAGTCAGTGTGGCATTCTTCTCTGTTATTACCTGTTCAACGATATACTACCTTCACTGTACTGGTTAAACATTTTAAACTTAGCAAATAATACTTCAAAAATTTTCCCATAGGCTATTTGTAATAGCTTGAAGTTCTTTTCGTAGTTTTCCGATGCCAACATGCTCCTAATCATTAACTGATGCTCTCTTCGGCGTTCAGCAAACAACTTTGAATCTAAAAGGTAAGCATATGTAAATAAAATTGATATTCATACATAGTAGTACATACTTACAAACACTTGCTGTTAATAACGAATTGTTTGCGCCAACCTCCTTACTTTCACTGTTATTTATATATTTCTTCGGACCCTCATTTCCTGCGGTTTGCAGGGTGCATAGCCATACAACAACAAGATACTTATATACCAAATGCATTTTTCAGGAAATGTTTACTTCGCTTTCAATGGTTCCCGCCAGCACCCACTCAACTAATAAAAACAAAGAACGTTGCGAGACTATAGGTTTGTTCATGCAGCAAATAATTTTTAAAAGTTTTCCGAAAACTATCATGTTTTGGTGTTCATGCAACCAAAAAACTTGCAAAGTAGGGGAAATTGAGAGAGCAAAGTGACAGTTCACTTGGAGGGGAAGTTGCAAGTTTTTACTGGAAAAATTTTTGCCAGCAAAAACTTGCAAGCGT
>JAPVRG010070063.1:442-14521 GCA_029783565.1 Rhagoletis cerasi
TTAACTGAGAATATTGTCGAAAATGTTTGAAATGGGAAAAAACCAGCCCTGTTTACCGCGTAACGGTAGGTTTCAGCATCGTGAAAAAACGATGCTTCATACGTGCGCCGGGTATTTAATGTTCGGTTTCACCCGAACTTAGCCTTCTTTACTTGTTAGATTTATATTTTTCCTCTAAATTCCTTTACATAACAGCAGCTATTATACCTTTCTCACTTAACTCACAATTTTTACATCGACTGTCATTTTTTATGAGATAGTAATATAGTGCCACATGACATATGAATAACGCTAGTGCAAAACGACAGCGCGTTATGTAGAGCTATTTTCAATAACTTTGAGCTACAACTATGGATACCCAGGTTTGATTCCTAACGGCCGCCTCTTGGCAGGCAATGGCAAACATCTGAATGCATTTTTGGCATGAAAAAGCTACTAAAAAAGCTATATACCGGTCGAAGGTGGCATTAAATTGTTGGTATCTTCATTCCAAATTGCAGTATAAGCTCGGCGAAACACTTAATAACTGCGTAAAGATAAAACATATATTTTCTTTATTTCTACTTATTACTTTGGCCACAGTTATCCATCTCTTGCATTGCTTTTCAAAGGATTTTTGAATATGTAGCCTTCGTAGACCTGAACGTCTTACTGGATGCACTGATAGGAAGGGTTACCCCTATCACACCAGAAGATTTATCCTGCCTGAGTTTCTCCTTCTCTTTTAGGTTAATGAGAATTGACCCTCGAAAGCAACTTCCCGACGCACACACCTTTCAAGCGAATGGTCTGCTTTCGACTGGGAAGAAAGGTGAATTGGTACAACCCCAACACCCTGCTGTAAGTGCTTCTGTAGCAGAGTTGCCAGGTCGTTGAAGTCAGCAATCGTCAAATAGGTTTCCGAGAGAAAAACTAAAAGAGCAGTTTTACTATATTTGGCCCCTGATCTCACGTGTGTTTTTTATCAGTACATATTTGACCAGCATTGGTGGGTATTTCAGAATAAAATTTCAACTTCAAGAGAAGCCATCAGGGCATTCATTACACTCACACCGAAGGGCTTTAGTTACCTTTTACGACGAGAGTGCCTAATAGCAAGCATATTATTACCCCTAGCTATCAAATAATGATAGGCAAATTAAAGGACCATATTTAGGAATACCGATTGACGAATTTATCGACTTAAAGAGAGACTTTGCATGATCACGCAAGATAACATGTTTTTATTCCGATGTTGTTCTGCGCATTCTTTATTGGCGCTGTATCCGGCAAAGGGAATTAGAAACGTTGTATTCTGATTCACTGAACTAATTCAATTTAGTTTTAAGACACATGCCGTGCAGGCGTACCATCATATCTTGTACTTGCCATCGCAAATGCGTAAAAGGTGATATTTCTTGCGTAGAATATTTCTTTGTAGAACTTGTCATCGTCTAAGCTCCTGTTTCGAACATCAGGACGCGCTTGAAGAGAGACTTATAAAGTGTTATTATTAGGTTCGACTATTATGTACTATGAGTATTAAAGAATGGCTAAAAACCAATTACTTCTGTACTTCCTCAGCGACGGTATATAATTTAGCTGAGGGAGAGCGGGAGACCAGGCTGAGATTTGGGATCGAGTCACAGGAGGTAAGGATTACCTTCTGTGACGAGTATTTATCGAGCTCAATGATCCCGCATCAAGTCAACAACGCAATTCATAAGCCTGATTTGAGTGAGAGAGAGATGCGTAACAAAACAAAGAGAAGTAATTTTTTGGTTAACAAGGGCTAGTTTGTTCCTTAGCGGCGTCACTCGCGCTCCCTTCAGAAAAAAAAATTGCTCAAAAATTGCAGGAAAATTATTTTACGAATATACAAGTGCTTTCAAATTTAAATTGGTTAACAAATCACTAATAAATTTTCTTCCTGCTTTGAGCAACGCTCATAATGTCAAAGTATTTTTGAGGCAAAATTTTGTGCACAACCACTAAGTAAATATTTTATTATAGTTCTTTTTCATTAGTACTCCACTGTGACTCACCACTGTCAAATGACAGCAACACCAGTTCATTTGTTTGACAATGCACTTCTTGTAGTAGCATAAGCCAGTGCGCATTATGAGCTTCAGAGCCTTATAATTTCATACTTTTATAGTTAACGAGAGAAAAGCGAAAAAATGTGAAACAGATGAGGAAAAAAGAAAACTTAACAACAAAGTACTAGGAAACTGTTTCACATATTTTCCGCAGAATCAAGAGAAGCAGCTGCAAGAAGCCATTCAAATCCATGCCATGGTAAACTAAAAACGGCAGCCGAGCATCCAAAAAAAATATAATAATGCCACAGCGTGTGGCAAGTTTGCAATTCCATATGTATGCAATTGTACACACACACACATATGTACATATATGTATGTATGCCAGTGTGCGCGCATATTGAGCGTGGCGCACGCTGACCACCCGTGGGGCATCCTGTCCACTGACCAGCTACTTTTTCCAGCGTCGCGCATCCGCAACGGTAAGCGGAAATGCCGCAGAACACTTCATGCCCACATCCCGCAGAGAATGTAACAAATGCATATGTACTTGCACTTATACATATTTATATACATATGTAGTTGTTTTATAATATTTTTCATATAACTACATAAATAAATTTTTTGGTTAGCTGTATGCGTTCGTATGTTTGTGTGCATTCATGCGAAACTGTGACAACAGCGCCACAGCAGGTAACCACAACAGCTGCACGCGGCGGCATAATCATCATAACGGAAGTGCAACATTAAGGCAAAACAGATTCACCAACAACACAAGCAACAAAAAAGAGCGCTCTTTTACAAAGTAGAAAAAATTTCATAGAAAGTTTTTCAACGCAATTTTCTCAACGCTTACATACTTACACTGCCACCATTTGCACGGAGTGTCGCAGCAACACTTCTTACCAGATGCAACTTTATCTATAGATGTACATTAGTCTGTGTGGCAAGTGTGCACTAGCGCTGCTTACCTCTTAGCTTGACATTTGGAATGTGTGAAAATGAAACGTATAAATATGCATTATTTCTAAATTAACAGCGGAAATGAAAATGAAAACGAAAATGAGCAAAAGAATAAGATTGAAAATGTGAATGTGAATGGGTGAATGGGAAAGCGCAAGAGTACGAAACAAAAATTAAGAATTGTTTTGCTGCAGTGCCAGTGCAAGACACCTCCAAAGCTGCCTCACTATTTTCTCGTTTCGTCCATCAGCAGCAGTGCATTTCGCTATACGTAATTCTAGTTAGCAAAAAATGTAAAAGGATACCCGCAGCTCTATGTTTCTCATTTCGAGAAAATTGTAAATTATTGTTAAACAGTCTCAGTTTCTGTCGCCGGTATGCCAAGCAATGATTTCGCGAGGCAACAAAAGAAATTCCGCTTTTTCCAGCTTTTAATGAAATATAAATATGCAAAGGAAAAATTCTTACTTTTTCATTAAATGCTTCACTCCACGGTGACAGGCGGTAAGCAGAAGCAGTGAGAGGCGGCAGTAACCAGCGCAACAAAAGCGACGAACTTACCTAAATACATATGTATGTATGTTGATGCAACCAAGATGGGAGTGGATATCGGGCAGATTCGCAATGCTGTGAAACGTAATATTACAAAGATAGAACAGATGGCTTTAAGTAAAGAATAAACAAGTGGAATTTTGATGAGAA
Organism: Rhagoletis cerasi; assembly: GCA_029783565.1. NCBI lineage: Eukaryota > Metazoa > Arthropoda > Insecta > Diptera > Tephritidae > Rhagoletis > Rhagoletis cerasi. The sequence continues at coordinate 4,126 of JAPVRG010070063.1, forward strand.
ATGGTATGAAAAGATAAGAAGCAAATTGGATGGCCTTTAATTTTAAAGTAATTTCTACTTATTTCAAGTCCAGTCCGATGATACAAACTGTGCGACTATTCTTTTGTAATAAAGATGATATTCTTGAAAACGGACAGATGTCCTAAAAAGTAATTTTTAAAAACCCTGAAAACAAAAAGACATTGCCAAAAAATTATCTGACTGTGTAAAGATCGGTAGACACTGCCCTGCACAATGTCGTTAGACACATAGAAGCGGCTCTAGAGAATCGCGAATTCGCGTTGGGGTTTTTCTGAATATATCCGAAGCTTCCAACAGAGCTTCAAAGCAAGCCATTAAGACGGCTGGTTTAGCGAATGTTTTCACAGTCGGGTTGAAAATGGACAAGGGTGTAGGCGCGATTAACGGAAGTACGAATTTGCTGGAGATTCGAAACGAATGAGGAGACAGTGAAACATATCCTCTTAGAGCCCTTTGCAGGCTATGGATAAGTCTTCTGGGTGCTGGTTTTCTGCCAAATCTGGAGACAAAACAAACTGTTCCTACTTTTTTCCGAGATTAGCTGTGCAATTTAGTCCTAGTTTTTCTAGCAATGGCATGGACCTTAATGATCTCTGCAGAGCCACGCAGTTTCTAGCCAGCCTAACCTAACTTAATAAGCAGTCAAGCGTTAATGCCGACACTGCTTTTTCGAAGATACCATTAGAATCATATCCCACTGCGTAGTATGACTACTAAATGACTCAAAAGGACTTGATTTTAATAGGTAATAAAAGTATTCGAAAAACTTCGTACCACCGAAAATTCAGTCTTCAAATTGTACTTAATTTGGAAAAAGAATTTTCTTAAAAGGAAACGAATCGGCGAAATTCGACCGTTGTTCTTGGTTTTTAAGAGCCCTTGGAATGTTTTCAAACTTAGCACATCGATTACCTCATGAGTAGGGCAACCAAAAAGTAGCACTATCAAGTTTTTTATTATAACAGCTATCACCCAATCCTTAATACGGGATAGTTTTTGAACATTTTGACCTACATTTGTTGTAGCCAAAAATTGCCAAATCCATAAAAAATGCCAATTTATGCTAATTTCAGTAATAATCGAAAAACAAAAAAATCAGAAAAAATATTCCTTAATATTGTTACGGATTTTCTGATCTATCGATCACTTCGATTTTCTGGTGGATTCCATAAAAAAACTGGAAACTGTCGGTCATTACAAGTGGTTGCAGATGTCAAAAAAAAAAAAAAACAATTGACAGAGTTGAATGTGTGGAAGTAGAAGAATAGCTCTGCTCGTTGTTATTGAAAAACAAAGGCTACATTGAGATAAAGAGCATTGCTGACCAAATTGCAGGAAAACCTACATCATGCCACAATTCTACATACATAATTTCCGAAGTGTTGGCCTTCAAATATGCGTCTGTAACGTCCGTGAAAAGAACATTTTCGATGTACAAAAGTATTTACCGGGACCATAGACACGGATTTCTGTTCGAAAATTTAGCAGAAACGTTTGTTGTATACTGCAACAACAATATGAAGGAATTTTTTTATTGAATAACTGAATTATTCTTCTGTTTTGAAACTTATACTAAAGAATTTATATATGTACCTTTCGTTATTCTACATTTTTTTAGTTTTTATGTTGTAAGAATTTAAACTGAAATAAGGAAAAATAAAAATTTTTAAAGCTAATTTATAGGGCCAATTCAATAAGATCAAGAGCAATTTTAAGGTGCCAAAAATGAATTTTTTATAGCAATTTTTTGGTTGCCCTACTCATGAGGTACAAAATTACTTGCTCGATAATATTCGATATCTATTCGTAAATTTTGATCGCTATCTACAACATAAGTTTCGAAATCTCTCTTTATGATACCTATTCACAAATTTCGATATCTTTCGATAAACCTCGCTAGATATCAATAAACTTCGTTCATCGATACATTACGATACTTCGATGATTCTCGATACCTCGATAACACGACAAATTTACAAAACTTTAGAAATTTAGATAACTCGATGCATTCCACTTAGACAATAAATTTCGATTAATCGATTTATATCGATAACGTCATGAATTTCAAAAACACTAAATTCCGATAGCTCGGTATGTATAAATGACTCAAAAAACTTTGTATAACTATAAATTTCGATTTCTATCAAGAAGTTCTATACATTCTGGAAACCCGATAAAATGCAATAAATCGATAAATGGTGATAACTCCATAAACTTATATTACATTAGAAATATACTTTGAACAAATCTCGATAAACCAATAAACATCAATGGCTCGATAAGTTGAAAGTAATCGATACATTACGATAACTCGATAAATTTCTATGACTCCATAAATATTGATAATTTAGTAAATATCGATAGCTTGATAAACTTCAGTAACTTGCAAATTTCGATAATCCAATAAATTTTTTTTAACTCGATAACTAATTTCTACAACAAAACTTCTGTCTCGATAAATTTCAATAGCTCAATAAGCAACCAATTTGAGTAACCCTATGCAATAACTTCGATAACTAAATTTTTGATGACTGGATATATGTCTTTTGACTCTTATCGAAAAATTTTAATAAATATCCTTACCCTTTCAGTTGCCCTAATTCTAATGTATATGTATTTCTCATTGTTTTCGTTTTCGTCTTTATCTTCAATTTTGCCTTCACTTTTTATCTTCATCGTTTCTCATCATTTATTTCTTCATCTTCACATTTATCTTCATTACAAAGCTTCATTTCCAATAAGAAGTAAAACAAAATGCGAAAACTAAAATTTAACAGGCTGCAACAACAACTATACACAAATACGAAAATTTTTAAAAGACGATTTTAGCTGTAATTTTCAATCAATTTTGAAACCAATGGTGTTCTTTGTTTCCTAATCGGTTTCGTAGATCGTATATTAACATACAGATGCATGTACATTTTGCTAAACATTTCACATCGCGTCAAATCTGTTTAGCACAACGAAAATACAGAGGGAATCTGCCATTTTTACGCCATGTCTAATTTTGGGATTCCCCGTCTCTAATACGTTAAGCTCTGTTCAATCTGGAAAAACCTTTCGAGGCCAAACAAAGTTTTAGACAAGGCGAATCGTTCTCGTGCGTAAACCCCTGTTTAAGTGTTGCACCTGCGACCACTACCTTGTAGCTCTTTCGAACGTGCTTCTGAAATATTGAAATAAAAGCTAACTCTCACATTCGCTTAGTGTCCTCGTGTGTCGGAAAAATGTTGACTCATCTGCTGAGAGGTCAACTATATAGTTAACATATATAAATCAGTCGATATACTGTTATTCAGTAGTTCGATCTAAAAATGTATTAACTTTGCTTTTTGTAAAGGTGGTTATTTATTGCCAATAAAAACTACCATGCACGCTTTTCCTTTAATTTCGCCTAAGAAATAAAAATCAAAAAGTAATACATAACTAGCTATTTCTTGCTCAAAATATTGAATTAAAAATTTAACTAAATTTCTCTGTTTTTTATTATACAGTGGTACAGTCAATCAGTTAAAACCAAAAACCGTAACGGTTATGGTCTTTAAAATAAAAATCATAACTTAGCCGTTAAAATTTGATTTCTATTTTTTCGATCAAATTTAATCGTTATTGTGTGGTTTTTATGTTTTCGATCAAAAAATAATCGTTATTTTTGATTTTTTCGATCATAAAAAATTTAAATCGGTCATAAAAAAGCAGTCTGCGTGATAACGGTTAAAAATTATCGAAAAAAATAAAAATGAAAAACAACGATTATTTTTTGATCGAAAAAATAAAAATCAAATAATAACGATTATTTTTTGATCGAAAAATAAAAATTATGATATTTAACGATTATTTTCGGTCCCTGGTTAAAACAATTAAAAATAAAGTGCTGGTGGTAGATAACATACTCGGTAGTCATAAACATCAACATATGTATGTATGTATATTCTTTTGCACATTTTTGGTTTGATTCACATCTTGGGAGATCGATTTATTTGACGATTTCTTCCTTCTTCGATTATTTTTGTTTCGATTCGAATCGATTCAAAGTTATTTTTTAATAACACGGTTCAACAAAATTTGAAAAAATTGTATCTGGAAAACTGGACCGTTTACAAAATTTTTCTAGCATATCTAGTTTTTGGGAAAAAAATGTTCAAGTGTCGAAAAATGGCAATAATGACCAGTTTCAAAGATTAAAAAAATATTAGTTTGGACGTAGTTTTCCTTTAAAAAAAACGCGTGTCAATGAATATACGAATATACAATTCTTCTAATCGAATCTATCTCATGTTGATGAGTTGAGTGGAAAAAATCCCGGAAAAGTCGAAAAAATATTTGACTGAATAAATGATTCCAACAGAAATCCTGGAAATTTGAAATTTAAATTTAGAACTTTTATTTATGTATTCTTTTTCAAACGGATCAAAAATAAAAATTTCTGAAATTTTTGTGAATGACTGCAATACGAAGCCTTGAATTATATTTGTGAAGAAAGAAAAATAATTTTAAATGGGGTACCTCTGCACAGGTACCCTGGGGTTCAGCCCAGGTAAAATAATCCCTTGGCTAAGGAATATCTTAATACTAGAGACATTATTTTTAGAAAAATCTTTGCAAATAGAGTGATTTTAAATCATTATTTTTTTCTTTTAATTAACTATTATATAACTTTATAAATCATAAATCACAAAGATATATATTTATACGAATTTCAATGTTTAGAAAAATAATAAATAGCGATCGAAAATCGTTTTATCAAAAACATTGGAGTTTAGAGAGGTAGTTGTCCTTGTTTCTTGTTTCATTACAAATGTCATTTAAATTATTTTTTTGCCGCTTCGTTAGCTACTAGTGCATGACTTTGACTCCGACTGCGTCCATGTATGTAAAAAAAATGTCATTAAAATATTTTCACTCATAAAAAGTTACGATTTGTTCGCTTCAAAATTACTAAGAGGCTAAAAAGTGCCTCCAACCAGAAGAAGAAAAGAATATGTCGAAAAGCGTTAAATATCTGGCTGTAACAAAAAAGGTATTAAATAGTTAGAAAAGAAGATTGAGGCAGATGTCAGGGACAGACATTTTGAAATAAAAGGGTCGACTTCTCCAAATTCGAAATCCGTGCCTTCATGCACCTTTAATTAACCAAAGGTTACCTCAAATCCATCGTCCTTTAATTTTCGGTCAACATCACTTAGAACACCACACTTCTAATATTACCACATTATGTTCGTTCGAACAAAAATGAAGCAACAAAAGTAAAAATATTTAAGCGCAGGAAAAATTACCCTGAATGCTAAAAAGTAGTTGGACAGTAAATGGAGTGTGGCGATGTTAACAAGACGCATTACAAGCAACCCCATTAAAAGCAACACGGTAATATGCTACAACCACAAACGACATAAGCATATACATAGATACTTACTTACAAACATGCAAACATATAACAGTACTTATTCACCATGTAACAGCAAAAAGTTAAAGCAACACATTCAGAGTAACGGTAACAACATAAAACTTCATTAAAATCACATTGTCACATGTTTATTAGCAAAACAACAACGAAAGAGGCAGAATAAAAATAGCTAAAAGAAGCAGGTAGCATTGTGGTAGTAAAGTAAAGGTAGAAGAAAACGTACAAAGTAAAAAAGTAAAAAAAAACTGGAGAAAAAAGCAGAAATGGCAGTTGAGCTCAAACTCATAGTTACTAAACCATAGGTCAGCACAACTTTGCCCAGAGCTACCCCACAAACATCAATGTGCTCTTTATGCTTCTAATACCGGCTAAAGAAGGAGAGTTGAAGAAGCATAAAAGCAACAACAACAGTAACAACAACAACCATTACACGTACTTGCGTTAACATAGCGCAAATGCCACACGAGCAGCAATGGCTTTATTAAGTCTTTTGAGTAGGAGAAAAATTGCAATGGCAACAACAAAAACATACAATTGGATGGCTTTTCCCAATGAACGTGAAATGTGGAGAAGGCAAAAACACAGAAGGCAAAAGAAATTGTCATCAATAAAATGCACATGTTACCTTTTGACAACGGCCCAGAATGTTACGGAGACTAGACAATCGCTAAACCACATTAAAGCGACAAAAAGCGTTGCAGAGAAAAAGCGATAGGAATTTATTAAAACCATTTTAGTGTCAAACCGCTGATTGTGCGAGGTCGCCACAACAATCGACACCAAATCGTTAGTGGTTTGGCGGGATTTCCTATAAAGACATTTCTTCGGTTGCCTGTTGGAGGTGGCGTGGGCAGTGGCGGCAGCGTGTCAGTTTCGTTAATAGCACAACACATTGCAGAGGCTGTACAAAAAAAAAGAAAAAAAAAGTAAAACACACTACAAAAAAATACTTAGGTTAGAAACAAATGGCACTAATAGAGCGTAAAAGTATTTTCTTTTGTGCTATGCACGTTCCTACGTTCAACCGAGCCACAATCTCTTAAGTTTTTTCTCTTAACTTTAATCCTGTAGATTAAGTATATTTTGGTGTCTTAATGGGCATGAAGCAGCTGTGAGAAGTCATTCATAGTAGAACTCTATTGAATAGTGTAGGGTAAAGAAGTTCTGAAGCTATTTATGTTTTTGTTGCTTTTGAGCGTCCATGGCTTGTGTCGCCATTAGTGGCTTACAAATTGAATCTTCTAGTTGTGTTGGCTCAAAACGAACGCTCATTGACTTTGATTACAATTGACATATGCTTTAGTTTTAATGGAAGTTAAGAAAGTTTGAAAAACGCATAAATATAAATACATCCTTACATCTCTGCAGCGCTAAATTGTATGTTCGTTGTCAATAAAATTATCATTTAGACGCACTTAGACCGCGGGCGCACAGAAGATTTGCGAAAGGGTTGAGGGCTGATTAGCAAGCTTAAACAGGGGTAAAAATGAGTTTGGAAGAACTTTGAAGGCTAGGCTGAAAAACAAACCTGCGGCAAAATAATATTACAATTAATATACCTGCGTTTCCACACATTGCAATGCAATGAGGTAACGGAGAAAGGACAGGATTAATCAACGGTAATAAAATTAAGATAAGAGGTAAAATAATTGCTACGCATTTGCTGCAAACTTCTTAAAATTTCCATTCCTGATTTCACAAGTTGTAGTCTCACATAGTGAATACCAATCAAAGAGTGACCTGTCACCACCCAAAGCTGGGAGTTACGCCTTTATAAGCCTACGAAGATCTCTAGAACACCTCCGGCACAGCGCTGGCCAGAAAGACCTTTTAGTTGCATATGTTTTGGCTTTTGTTCAGCTTAGCTGCCAAGTGGTCCATCTGTCACTCAGCCACAGCGTCCGCCTAGTATAATTAATAAATTATTGAGACGATTGTACAGTATTTAAATGACTGCAAGACGTATGCGAATTATGAATACACAAAAAATTCTTTTTATTTTCAATATTACTGCATAACTTTGGGCCTCGTAAACCGTTTTCGATAACTTTTTTTTATCGGAAAATGGTACCTCAAGTGTGGTCCCATACTAATTTGGCTTAGTTCCGAACATTAGATCATGGAGAAACTAACGGTACTCCTAAATTTTTATATTAGCAATGAAGTTGCTGTCTTGTTTTTTTTTTTGCTTAAATATAAATTGTATTTTTTATAATATAAATCAAAACAATTAGATTAGAAAAGAATCACTTCAATAGAAAACAATAAATAGTTTACAAAAAATGTAATTAACAGAATTTTGTAATAATAAAGCTTTAGTTATTCTCTAAAGAGATGTAAGGCATTGCAGGCAAATAATTTTTTTTCCAGAGCATGTTTAATAATACTTCTATATTGGCAGTAGGCTATATGCGCAATGTGTTTGAATTCCGAAATCAAAGGGAGATAGTTTTGTTCAAATGTGAGTTCAGCGCATGCAGGTTTTGTAAGTGTTAGTATCTGTGAATATATATGACAAATAATTTACACATTTGTCAAATGATTTCAGTAGCGTTTCCAAATAAATTTGGAAAAAATCATTTCACACTGGGCGCTTTTTATAAAAATTTAATTATAGTTATACAAGCACACTTTAATGGAATTGAATTTCACTTTGTAACGATCTAGAATAAAAAGACAATAGAATAAAAAAATCGAGAAATTATTTTATTTTTACATGTTCAATCCAAAAAAATATGCAATTTAAACTGAGTAAATAGCATAACATAATGAACAAGGCAATAAATTCATTTGTAGCTGGCACTTATTGATGGCGAAATAATGGCCCTTATTATGATTCACAACTTTGAAGATAGTTGAGTTGTAAGTTGTAAATTTGTATTGTGGAACACAAGTCAACTCAACTGTGAAAAGATAGTTGTCTTTCAGTTGTCTGACACCAGTATTCTCGGGCTCATAATTCGTACCTGATCTCCGTTTTTTTGCTTTGAATTGTTATAATAGTATAATTAATATAATATATTATTAAAATATCAAAATTTGTATCGAATTGCCGACTTTTTCAGTTGAGTTGTGGACCATAATAGGGGCCAATATTAACTTTGTGAATTTTTTTCTGACGTAGTCTTTTTCGTCTATTGTTTTTTTTTGGTCTCAAAAAACAAACGAATGTCCAAGTAAAAACTTATAATTTGTTTACAGAGTTGTGTCCGGTGATTATTTAGTAAATCATTGTTAAATAAAGTTTCTATAGTTAAGTGATCGTCTATCATTTTGTTTGAAAAAAACACTACTTGTATTTTGAAAAATTTTATTCACTAAAAATAACTTTGTGGTTTCAACTGCACATGACTTAAGTACTTGTTTTAAATTTTTTTCTGAATTTTGCACCTTCTAAGCAACATATCCAGCCATCTTTTGGAAAACTGTGATTTAATGCAAAATGCCAATAAGCGATTTAGAAAATACATATATTCTGACTAATTCACTTTTAATAAAAATGTACTGACGAATGTAAGGCTATATTGTTAAATTTGCCTCTCTTTTGTCCACATAAAAAACATCGATGCGACATTTTTACAATTTAACTTATGCACATTAAACTTAAATTTTGTTTTCAAGTCAAAAATTTAACCACCGCCACTGAGATTTGTTTTGAATTTATTTGTCATTTTTAAACATGCTTTCTCGTTTTTCTTTTTCTCTTCGCTATATATCCGTACTGTAATGTTTTCGGATTGCACTTGCAGGTACTAGCAATATAGAAGTATTATATATATGCTTATAACCATATGATAATACTTCCAAAAAAACCCCGGTAATTTACACTGAAATCTTTGCACTTTGAAAAAACTTACTGGCTGTGTTTCTGTCGTTGCTGCTTCCATACACTGGTTTCGGCTTATCTACAATCACGATATTCCCTGAATAGACCTCTTCCTCCTTTCAACCAATGATTTCTTTTCATTTTCCCTTTCTTGCCACTTTTTGATATCCATCCTGCACGCTTAACTTAAACAATATTCAAATAAATGTGCATATCCATGAATTGAAACTGGATATCCCATATTGCAAATATTCTACAGTTATTTCCCTTCTCATAATGCTTACTACAACGTTGAATTCTGCAGAAGTATCATTTCAAATATGATAACTCATAGGTAGGTGATTCTGTATTCGTGATGATATTACCAATTTTACTGCCTATCATCGTCAAACATACATTTGTAAGAAACTTTTATTTGATTACCTCTGAGCTCAGATTCATAATGTGTAAATTCACTCACTGGATTCCGTGTATTTTTTACCTGTTCTAGAGCGTATTCACATGTATCTTTATAAATAAGCGTGTTGAGGATGGCATAGGATTTCCACAAACGAAAATTTCACTATCGCCTATCTTAGGAATAATTTGAAGCGGGTTCAAAGATAGATAAAAAAGTTATGAATCGTCAAATTCCTTTCCATTTTCTGCAATTAGTTTCATTCGGCCTAAGATAACTTTGCAAATTTGTTTCAACCAGTTTAGCAGCAACCGACAACCACCCGCACCTCATCTGACGTTCATTTCTCGCTAGCCCTCGGACTAAAATTCGTGTCTCTTTAAAACTAATTAAAAGATTTGAAAAATCGTGGTTTTTCCAGGCGCTGAGATACCAAGCTTCGGTCATGTACTTAAAAATCATACAAATTTGACTTAATACCCAGTGCACGCAACCCTTTAACTATTTTCAGCTTTTCATATTTAGGGTATTCACAAGATGTTGTAATCGTCGTAATGTCTTAAGGTCGTAATGTCTTAAGGTCGTAACAATTTTCAGTATAAAATAACGGTTAAAATGATTTTAGGAGATTCGTAAGGTATATAAGGTGCTAATTGTGTATTTTCTATCAGTCTAAAAGCGTTTTGACTTAGTTACAAATCCTCTAAAAGCATTTTAACCGTTATTTCACATTGAAAAATTTTAAGAT